>JAFJYG010000568.1:0-35188 GCA_017366145.1 Cadophora sp. M221
CCCCCGCATTCCGCCCACCCTCACTTAACTCACCGCTCCTCCTACCTACCAACTTAAATAATTATTAACTCTCTTATTTCTTAATTAATTCTTTTGAAATTTGGAATGCGAATTATTTTTATTATGAAGCTTGATTATTTTGAGTATGACATTGCGTGTGCGCTTGCGGAGATCGAAAATGGCAAGTCTTTACGAAAGGCATCGCTTGAGTGGGGTGTTTCAAGGGCTACACTTCGTGGTCGCAACACAACTACTCTACCGCACTAGGAAGCCGCTAGTCATTTACAAAGACTACCTACGATAATAGAGAATCGATTAGCTAATTAAGTTTTAACTTAAGAGTCTTTTAGTCATAGAGTTACGCATGCACAAATTAGGGTCTTTAGACAAAGGCTTTTGGCTCTTCAAGGGAATCACTTATCACTTGAAAAACGCTAAATATTACGATTTTTAGTACGCAACCCTATTCTAAAAACAAAAAAGTAGATATACATCGATTTTGTACGTAAACTATGCTTATTTCAAAGTTATTAGGCCTTGGTTCTAAAAACTAAAGATCTCAGCTATTAAGGCTATTTTAGCTAGCTAATAATGAAATATAAACAAGACTAGTATTATAAAAGACTATGATCTTAATAAATTTATTATAAGGCACACTAAAAAGCATAAAGTTTAAGAAAAACAATTAGATTCATATGCTTAAACGTTAATTCTTAAGTGTATTTTTACATTAAAGCTTTAATAAACTCTATTGTAATTTACAAGGAAAATTAGTGCAGTAATAATAGTTTTCACCTTAATTAAACGTACTTAACAAGTAGCACTTTACTACAATCAATAATAAGTAAATAATAAATACTATAACTCTTAAGTAGTTAAAAAAGGTATTTATTTCTTAAACAAAACCACGTGATTATTTAATAAGACTTCTTATCTTAAATAATCATAAGAGCTATGAAACTACAAAATTTCTTTAAAAGTACTGTAGCAAGTATTGAGTTAGAATAGTCTTGATTCTCTGAGGTTTGATTCTAAAGTTGAGGCTCTTCTTAAAGAAAGCTTTGCCAAGCCTAATCATGTGACATGGACCTAGTATCCTTGCAATAAGTACCTTAAGCACAATATATACCTTTTGTTTTTACTTACATATATATTACTGTCGGTGCAGTACCGGTAAGAAAGCACCAAACGTTCGCTGATATATTAAATACGTTAAAGTGCAGTGAGATAATCAGTCAAAAGTATGGTATGGTTGTAAAGTCTGGCTCTTTTAAGAAGTACTGAAGGTGGTTTATATATACATGTATACCCCTTTGAAGAAGATTCGAGATAGGTTCGTATCGCCTTAGGCTTACTTTTAAAGAACCTCGGCACAAGCAGTTTTTTGCGTATTAACACCGATAATACTTTCTTTGAAAAAACATGCTTTTTTAATAATTGTAAAAAGTATGCAAAAAGAGAAGTAATATTAGTATAAGTAAAGAATATAATATATTAAGAAAAAAGCTATTAAATAAAAAAGTGTAAAAAAATGTTAAAGTAATGAAAAACTAGATAATTGCAAAACCCTTAACTACTTGAGTAAACAAGGGAACTTTAGTTCAATTTTATAAGTGGTCCAAAGGTGCAAGGAAACGATATTCCAAGGCCATTGGTAAATAATAGTAGGGCTTATAAGCCTTATTAAATTGGGAATTACTTACTTAAAGTGTTTATTATTATTAAACCACTTATATATAACTAAAGATCTTCCCAAAAAATCATTTTTTTCTTAGTAACTTTTTCTAATAAAGAGCTAGACGCTTTTTTATACGTTTTTATTAATAGTTAAAACGAAACGTATATAATTCCAAAAGCCAAAGCTTTTTTGATAAAAAAGAAGTAGCGAGATTACGATTTTTCTCTTAAGTTGCGATTTGAGGGCAAGATTACTATAAAAGGGCTACCCTTTGAGAAGTCCCGCCGAATTAAGTACGAAGCTCTTATGGCTTGAGGGGTATTTGTCCTAATTTATAAAAGCGACTCCAAAATTAAAGGCTATTGGATCTTTAGGTTTAAAATGGTAAACGAAGTTAAGAGCAAGGAAACATTAACTTTATATGAGAAGTTAAAACTAGTAATTTAATGCTTTAATGATAAAAGGAAGCAGAAAATCTTAACTTAGTCTCTAATAATTTAAAGGTTGAGCTAGTGGTTACTTATTCTTTTGGCCGCAGTTGTTATACATTCAAATTACCCGCGAAGCGAATTTAAGTTAAGGTTAATAATTTGAGATATCACCCAAGCTTACGTATAAGCAATTACTAAACTTTTACGAGGCATATTTGCATGGCTATTAAAAGAGATTGCAAACGAATTTACTGAAGGCATTGTATTTATGGTTATGCTTTCGCTGTATAATATACTAGAGTTAGGAAACCATTGGTTTAATATATATTATAAGCACCATGTAAAGAAACTACAAATGAAGACTTTCACTTACGACCTCTGCTTGCTAATTACAACTAAGAATAGCCAGGAGTTTGGAATGGTAGGAATGCAAACTGATAATACGTTGATTCTTGAGAACGATGACTTTTTGGCCTAAGAGTAGTAGCATATTACTAATGCCGGATTTCTAACTAAGCCGATACAAGTCCTTAACGCCTCCGAACCCTTTATGTTTAATGGGTGCACTATTACTAAGGACGAAAATGACTTATACATGTCGTAGAAGAGACAAGAGACGCGCTTAGGGCTAATTGACGTTGCTAAAAACGACTATAAGAAGACTTATATGGAATAATGCGCTCGTGGAGCTTATATTGCGACTATTTATCAGCTAAAAGCCGCATTTGATCTTTCCGTGGTAACTTAACATTAAGACTTTATGGCGGAAGAGGTCAAGGCTTTTAATCTACGCATTTAATGGCAAATAAACAACTCTCAAAGGGGACTATGGTATACTCCAATTAATCTCCGTAATACTAAGGTTTACGTCTTTGTAAATGAATCCTTTGCTAATAATAAAGACTTAAGTTCTTAAATTAGTTTTGTAATTGTTATTGAAATTGAAATGGAGAGGATTTGAAGGAGACTTGAAGGCGAACCAAAGAGTATGGAATTTAATCTTCATAATAATATTATCCATGCCAGCTTAATAAAATGCAAGAGAGTTACCAGAGTTGTACTTGCTTTGGAACTATACGCTATGATAGTTGGCGTAGATATATTGATTTTTATAGCGATAATTGTTAATTAAGTCACTAATAAGCTAGGCATTCCCTAGCTGCCAACTGTTGTTTGTACAGACTCGCTTTTGTTGTACAAGTGCATTATTAAGCTCAGCACTACCAAGGAAAAAGGTTTAATAATTGATATAATATTAATTTACTAGTTATACGAATAATAAGAGCTTACGAAGATGCAATAAATTAATGAGAATTAAAACCCAGTGAACGCTATAATAAAGAGCAACTTAAATAAGGCTCTCTAATAGCTAATTAACACAAATCGCCTGATGATTGAAATAAAGGATTGAGTTTAGTAGCTTATTGTAAACGATTTGAACTAGTAATAAAAGAGTATTAAGCTTTTAAGTTCTTTTCTTATGTTTTTGTACTTATTATTTTACACTTATTTTATTGCTTTTCTTTATGTTTATTTAAGAAGCAAAGAGATAAGAAAGCAATTGAATTTTCTTAAGAACTACCTTTTGATTTAAGGCATTATTGCATTTCCTTAGGAGAAACCATATAAATTGGTGAAAGTAGGCTCTTCATTTAGTAAGCTAGGCTCAATATCTTTTTGTTACGAACCTACTCGGTAGAAGGTATCACGTGCGTCCTGGCCCTAAGGCTCGGCAATTCTGCTGCATAAAGAAGCCAGGATATGAATAAGATCACGTGATAAATTACAACGGCTTGTGGTGATTTATGGTAATTCAAATCCCAAGGGATCACGATGATCTAATGAGATTTGTAGCATAAAAGATTTTATATAAGACTAACATATTTGTTATTAAATAAAAGCTTTGTGCTTAACTTAAAATAGTATTTTTACTCATACTTAGTTACTATCTTTAATTGTACATAATACATCTACTTCTTAATCATTTAAGATTAACCCCGCACACTTAGTGTTTGCATCAAGTGAACATTGCGACCGTGACACTTTTCTATCTTCTCTTGCGCCATGGTGGCGTCTCTTCGCCGCAGAAGCAGGACCATCACCAGCACCATTAGCGGGAGTCTTACGCTTGGTACCACCACAATAATTCAAACGACTAATAATTACCGCAATTTTGTGTCACGGTCGCAATGTTCACTCGATGCAAACATTGGGTGTGTGGGTTTGATCTTAAATAATTAAAAAGTAAATGTATTACGTACAGTTAAAGATAATAACTAAGTATAAGTAAAGATACTATTTTAAGTTAAGCACAAAGCTCTTATTTAATAGCAAACGTGCCAATTTTATATAAAACCCTTTGTACTACGAAATCTTTAAGATCTTAAGATCCTATGAATTTATAAATTCTTAGATTCTCAAGATCCTAAGATCTATCACGTGACTGCATTGGCTTCTTTGTGCAAACGATTTGCCAAGCCTTAGGGCTAAGACGCACGTGATACTCTTTACGCTATAGGTTCGTAATACTATTCTCTTTCCTGCTTAGCGTGGTCCCCACGCTTAAGTATGCCAAAGGAAATATCGACGATAGCTTATGATCGTTTTCTTTTTTCATCATGCCATCCGACTTAAATAAGAAAATCCGCGAACGCTTACTTCTTGCCCGTAGAATCAAAACCTTTGAAATCGAAACCATGCCTTATTCATTGTGCGAGAAAACCAGGAAGACGTGCATTGTATCTTCCACGGGCATATCGACTCGCTGCTCGGAGTGCGCTCGTTTGGGAAAGAGATATGATGTTGAGATGCCTGCAATAGGCGACTAGGAAGCTCTAAAGAAAGCAGAAACCAAGTTAAATGCAAAGGAGCAATAAGCTTATGACGAGGCGGCGCAGCTAGCGCAAGCCATGGCCGCGGCCACTGGTCGCCTAGACCGCTTTGCGCAATAGCGCAAGTTCCTAAAGAAACGGGGGGCCAAAATGCTCCGCCGTGGTTTAAAAAGTATGAATAAGTTAAAAAAGGCTAAGGCGCGTGAGGCCGCCGAGAGAGACAAAAAGGCTTTCATTGCTTGTTTGCCTACGCCACCGTTTACCAATAATTCTTTCGTCTTTCCTTTGTTTAATGAGGCGTTGCTAAACTTTAAGGATGCTGCCTTTTAGGCTTTCATTAGTCTTGCCAATGGTAATTAGCAAGCAGCTCAAAGCAGTGGAAATTAAATTTAGGTTCCTAAGTATTTTTTAATTATGGGTACCCTTTTTATTTAATTAAATATTTAGTAATACCGCAAAAGTATTAATAATTGAAAATAGTTTTTACTTTATATTTGGCGTTTAAGTTAATTAGTTGGATTTTTGTGATAAGAGTAGCTGGTGCTCTTAGTAGTGCTAGTTCAAGAAGAGATATATGAAATACTAAGTAAATGTTTATAGTTTTTAAAAGTACTAATTAAAAATTAACTAATCCTTTAACTTTTGCAATTTTAAATAGTCTTAGCTTTTTGTGATTTAGCTTATAACTTAATTGTTTAATTGTAATATTCTTTTGAAGTAAATAAATCTTATTTTTCTTTTTTAGCGTTAATCTCATGCTATGCTTTTTATTATAATAGATAATTAATTTGCGTGCAATAAATAAAATATCATTAAATAATTCCTTGTGCAATTGCTTTAGTTCACCTCCTTAAAGCATGGCTTCTTATGCGGTCCCTTAACTCGCAATTGGCGTGTTATATGCCGTCGAGTTATACTCGTAGTTCGCGTAAAATAGCGATACTTTAATAGTTTCTTAATCTGCGCTATTGTATGCAAATTACGCAAGTAAAAGTAGTTGCACTTAGTTGTTTTATTTATAATTAATATAATAGCAAAAATATGTTTTTATTATTTAATTAATTTATTTTATTTATGTATTTATTTGCAAGTAAAAAGCTATTAATATTTTTTGCTTTATCTTAAGAAGTATTACTAAAGTTTTTTAAAACTTTAAGGTAAAAAGTTTGTTTTTGTTTAAGATAACTTTATTTAGTATTTTGTAATTTGCAAAAATTATCTTAAGAAATACCTGCGCCATTTAAGGCACGCTTTGGGTTCTTAATACTAATACTATGTACACGTACTTTGTGAACCTATTTATAACTATATAAATCAAGTTGTATTTAATTCTTATAACTAGGTTTATTAAAAGCAATAGCTTAACTATGAAGTTCAATGCAATTAACTTTCATAGGCGTAGTGGTATTACTAGCGATTTTATAAGCCCATATGAAGCATAGTGGTTTGCCTTATTTTGGATGCATATATTGCATAATAATATTACGTTCTTAACTACTTTTCTTATACCTAGAAAGTAGTATTCCCAAGAGAGCCTTGACAGTATCTTAACTATCCCTTGGTATTCATAAGTAAGTGCCTTATATTACTATTTAACAAGGCTAGTCTTATTCCCGGTAGAAATATAAATTTGTCCTTAATATAAAAGAGTTTCGCTTAGGAAAAAGAAGAATCCTTCGCCTAACTGTTTTCTTTATTTAGCTACGACCAAGTCGTTGGTGTATTCTTTTTAGATTTTTTCAAACACTAGCTGGCTAATCGCCGCTAGCTGCTTGTAATTGATCACCAATAAGTCGCCATTTTGCTTAAGTACAATGTGCAATTCATGCGTTTTATTCTCAAGATACTTTGATTTTCGGCTAAGAGCATTGGCCCTAGCATTTTCTATTCTCTTAACATACGAAATTCAAAGTTTAATTATAAAAAGTGTTTTATACTACTAAACCTATCGTTGGTTTAGTTTCTTAGTAGTAATAAAGTAAATAAAATTCTTATGATTCGTTAAAATTTATACCTCGTAGGCGGCGCCCTTAAGATAAACCCTTCACTTGCGTACTATGTTCACAATTACTAGCAACTTCTTATTATATATATTATAATTAAGTTCTGCTAATAATAGTTTCCACAAGTAGTATACAACTAATTGTTATCTTTCGTCCTCGCCAAGCTAGCTAAGTACAGCTCCAATAGCGTAGTCCAAAGAATCCGTTTTTACTTGTATTTCTTTGTTAAGTGTAAAAGCAGTAAGCACTAGCTCCCTAGTAAAGGCGTTCTTTAAAGCCTTAAAAGCTTAATTAGTCTCTTTTGTTTAGTAAAACTTCTTATCCTTATAAGTTAACTTCGTAAGTAACTCAACAATTTCTAAGTAACCTTTAATAAATTACTTATAAAAGTTAACAAATCTTAAAAATAATTATACTTTCTTAATATTTGTAAGTCTAGTTTATTCAACAATTGCTTTGATTTTTTTAAGATTTATAACTAATTTGATGGTAATAACCACATAACTAAAAAACACAACCTTGTTCACATGAAAATAGTATTTCTTTGGTTTAAAAAGTATATATACTACCTTTAATTTCTTAAGGATAGTAGTTACGTTTTTCACGTGCTATTTCTTTATCTTAAAATAAACCAAAATATTATTCAAATAGCAAATGCAAGTTATGTCCAAGTATTACCTCAAAATATTATTAATTAAACGTTAAAATATAGCAAGTGCATTAGTTAGTCCAAAGGATATAATTATATACTTGTAATAACCAAAACGTATGCAAAATGCTATTTTTTGTTCTTCTTCTTTAGTCATTTTTACAAGGTTATACGCTTCTTATAGGTTTAACTAAGTAAAAATATTAGTCCTATTAAGTTTATCCCTTAGCTCTTTAGCTAATAGTAGTGCGTATTAATTTTTCTTAGTAGCGTTATTTAGCTGCTTATAATTAATGCATATTCTTTGTCCGCTGTTTTTCTTTTCCACAAAGAAAACATTAAATCCCCACGAGAATTTAAACTCCCAAATAAAGCCCTTAATTATATTTTTATTAATATATTACTTAATTGTTATTAAGTTTATTACTAAATATTCCCGTAATAATTAGAAAATTAACTTAGTACTATTAATTAACTTAATTCAATAATCATAGTCCTAATGTTTTAGTAAGGCTTTCTCGCCTTTTTCCTTGTGAAATAATACTACGAACTATACGTATACTACTAATACGTTTTGTTTTAAACCTTATTCTTAGTATTTCATTTCGTTCCTAAAGATAGCGCTAACTTCTTAAAGGCGTTTTGCTTTAGCCTTATCTTAAAAGCAAATTGTACAATTATTAAACTGTACTTATAGTATATTTTAATTAATATTAAGATTATGTTTTTTTATTTATAGTAATTTCAAAATAATATTATGCTTCTCAATTTTCGTAACGTTAAACTAAATATACTCAAAGTATTCGCTAATCCTTATGTGAACTAGCTTTATCTGCACATTAATTAAACCTTGCGCAACAAGTTCTTCGTTAGTAAGTATTAGCTTGTACTTATTTGCTTTAACTTTGGTTAGTAATAAGTATTAAAGTATAATAGCAAAAGCTATAAAGTTCTCTTGTGCCCTAAAGTCTACTATTGCCCTAAGCTTCACTCCCTTGATATTAACTTCCAATGTTAAATATTAATCGCTTATGGCGGCCAATTGCCTGGCCTCAAAGTACTCGTAATATACATAGCTAGTAAGAACATTTTTCTATAATCTTCGTTTAGGCGTAGTACAAAGTATATTGTAAATATGCATAGTCCCCAACTCCTCTTAGCTATTTGGGTTGTAGTGCTCATAGTAGCTGCGTAGCTTATTGGCAGTATTGACTCACATGCGTGTTTTTCTTTCTTTTGCTAAGATTTCTCACCGCGACCCTACTTCTAATTAATATGGCACATTAAGTACTAGTACATATTCTCTTGGAATTACTTAAAGGTACATACTTGGCACGCCCTTATACTTAATTTGCTTTTAATAAATTCGTTAGTAGTTTTAATAAACTACTTTATAGCATTCTCTTTACTAAGGTTCTTTACTTGCAATAGTGCCAAGTTTCTCGTAGGTTACACGTATAATTACATTTATTTAATAACAACTACTAAGATTTAGCGCTAGTTGATTCTTTTATTAAGTAATTTCCCAGATTTCGCCGTATAATAGTCTCGTAAGTTAAGGACTAGGTGGCCCAAGCTTTAGAGTCCAAGTCACCTCCTCATTCTCAAAGTCTGTCTCGGGCTCCTAATAACCTAAGCCATTAATTTGAATACCCTTAAGTTTCTCTTAAGTAATCATATACTTAATCACACTTCTTTCGCTGTCCACGCTTATTGCGCTAAATTCCTCGGGCTCCATGGCCCATTCGAAGGATTCTGATGGTGGATCCTTAATGTCAAGCTCCCAAAGTTCTTCTGCTAGTTGCTCGGCTTCCTTACCACTCGAGGCCTCTTTAAGTTAGGTATAAATATAAGCTTCCTTTAGCTCATCCAAAGTCATGTGTCGATACATGGCATTGAGCTGCCTCTTTGGAGGTTTGGCCAAGTTGGTGGTGTCGTAACCATCGCGGCCCATGGCGTACGATGATCAACCATCCTTGGCTAAGCTCCCTCGCTGCTTTGTATTATATCGGTAAGAACTAGCCATGTGACCTAGTAGGCCACATTCAAAGCATAGCTTATCTCGTCAACGCTAGTCCATGACTTCCTTAAACAGCCCGCCGTTGCGTGGCTTTCCTTAAAATAACTTTTTCTTTTAGTGCATTGCATTTAATTCCATCTCCCAAGGGTAAAAGAGTTTCTTTAATCTTTAGTCTTAATGCATATATTCTTTTAAGTAGTACTAGTTCTTTTTTTTTAAGGTTTATTTGTAGTTGCGATTGTTAATCTTAATAATTATTTTAATAAATTCTTGCAAATTATTTGAAGCGTTAAACTTAGTAATTTTATTCTTTACTTTATTCTTTAATTTCTTATAGTACTAAGCCTTAAGTGCTTTGTTGTTTTAGTTGATTTGATTGGCGTACTACTAAAAGAGAATAGTATAAGTAGTAGCCGCGCCATTTTGCTTAAGGTTTTAAATTTAATGTTTTATGGTTTGTTCTTAGTTGATGTCACCAAAGACGCAATTAATGCGTTCCTTAAATCCCTCGAAAGTCTAAAAGATTTTCTTAAACTTAAAGGTTATTGCTCGTAAAACTTCTCCCTTGAAAGTCTTGTTTTTAATATAATTAATCAAAAAGGTCTTAATTCAATGAAATGCTGCCCCTTTAAAGAAGAATGCTGCTTATAAGACTTAATTGGTTTCGGTGGCGAACTAGTGATCATTAAACCCTATGTAAAGTTTAACCTAAGTCAAGTAAACTCTAAGCTTGTATTAATCCTCGTGATAGTTATCAGGTGCTGCAAGCTTTGAAATAAGCTTATGGTTAAAAGTAGTGGGTGAAGGCACGGCTACCAATGCCTTTGTAAACGCAAATCCTTTAATAAATATATCGTACATAAGTTGGTACTTCTAATAAGAAGATGCTTAAAGTGTTATAATTATAATATTCACTTAATGCAAACATTAAGTATGCAAGTTTAATCTCAAATAATTAAGAAGTAAATATATTACGTACAATTGAAAACAATAACTAAGTATAAGTAAAAATATTATTTTAAGTTAAGCACAAAGCTCTTATCTAATGGCAAACGTACTAGTCTTATATAAAACCCTTCGTACTACGAGATCTCTAGGATCCTAAAATCCCATGGATTCATGGATCCTTAAATCCTCAAGATTCTAAGATCCATCACGTGACTGCGTTGGCTTCTCTGTGCAAACGGTCTGCCAAGCCTCAGGGCCAAGACGCACGTGATACTCTCTACGCTGTAGGTTCGTAACATTTTGCTAGTTTTGAGAATTAGTTTTTGCAAAGTTGAATTAGTTATGGTGAAGTTTTTGATACGAATTAGAAGAGTACTTACCACTTGACCTTTCGCTAATTAACGGATTTCATCTCGTAGGGCTTAAGTCTTCTCTAGCAAAGCTAGAGCTAGCGCATCCCTAGTCTTTGGTGCTTTTGCTAAAGTAACCAATAAAACTGCAGCTATTTTCTTTGCGGCGGTAGAGATGATAGTAAGCTTAACGACGTTTTTACCCTTGTTAGGGATAGCACGAATAGCTGTATCCAAGGCAGCGAACTCCGGGCCAATGAACTAGGGCAGCTACATACGAATTAGCTATGATACATGTAT
The DNA here is from genome assembly GCA_017366145.1 of Cadophora sp. M221. Lineage (NCBI taxonomy): Eukaryota > Fungi > Ascomycota > Leotiomycetes > Helotiales > Ploettnerulaceae > Cadophora > Cadophora sp. M221. The sequence continues at coordinate 11,211 of JAFJYG010000568.1, forward strand.
GAACCTGGTTTAGTGTTGCAACTGGAATATGAAGGAAGTGAGAGTTAAGGAGACATTAGTTTTTCTTATAAGGAAGCACGGCTCCTTTTGCACAGCGTAATAGTTGCATTTCTTTAAATTAGGATTGTTAAAGTTATACTCGTGGGATGGGTTGGTACTTAAAGCCCGAACACACTGCACGCAGTACACCCGGTGCGCAGCCTTGAGGGCGCTGAAAGGAGTTGAAATGGGCACTATTTAATTGTTAGCTTACCGTTACTACACCGAAACAGCTCTAAGTTAATTTTTTTACTTTTAGTTGCTATTATTATGATTGTTGTTTTGTAAGGCTATTAGCAAAATTTTAATAAGGTGAATTTGATATACTTACAATGTTGAAGAAAAGAGATTACTAAGGAAAAAATGATTTTTTGGGGAAATCTTTAGTTATATATAAGTAGTTTGATAATAGCAAATACTTCGGGTAAGCGATTTCTAATTTGACGAGGCTTACAAGCTTTATTATTATCCACCAACGGCCTCGGAATATCGTTTCCTCGCACCTTTGGACTACTTACGAAACTAAACTAAAGTTCTCTTATTTGCTTGGGTAGTTAAGGGTTTTATAATTATTTGGTTTTTTATTACTTTAACGTTTTTTTATACTTTTTTATTTAATAGCTTTTTTCTTAGTATATTACGTTTTTTACTTATGCTAGTATTACTTCTCTTTTTGCGTACTTTTTACGACTATTAAAAAAGCATGTTTTTCTAAAGAAAGTATTGTTGGTGTTAGTACGCAAGAAACTACTTGTATTAAGGTTTTTTAAAAGTAGACTTGAAGTAATACGAACCTATTTTGAACCTTCTTTGGAGGGGTATATATGTATATATAAACTACCTTTAGCACTTCTTAAAAGAGCCAGACTTTACAACTATACTATACTTTTGATTGACTGTTTCATTGCACTTGCGTATTTAATATATTAACAAACGCTCGGTGCTTTCTTACCGGTACTGCACCGACATATATAAATCATTTTCGTCCTTAGTAATAATGCACCTATTGAACGTAAGGAGTTCGAAGGCATTAAGGACTTATATTGGCTTAATTAGAAATCCGGTATTAGTGATATACTATTACTTTTAAACCAAAAAGTTATTATTCCCAAGAATCAACGTATTATTAGTTTGCATTCCTACTATTCTAAACTCCTAACTATTCTTAGTTGTAATTAGCAAGTAAAGGTTGTAAGTAAAAGTCTTCATTTATAGTTTCTTTACATAGTGCTTATAGTATGTGTTAAACTAATAGTTTCCTAACTTTAGTATACTATATAATAAAAGCATAATTATAAATACAATGCCTTTAGTAAATTTATTTATAATTTCTTTTAGTGGCTATGCAAATATACCTTGTAAGAGTTTGGTAATTGCTTATACGTAAGCTTAGGTAATATCCCAAATTATCAATCTTAACTCGAATTTGCTTTGAGGGTGATTTGGATATGTAATAGCTGCGGCTAAAAGAATAAGTAACTACTAGCTCAACCTTTAAATTGTTAAAGACTAAGTTAGGATTTCTTGCTTTCTTTTATTATTAAAGCATTAAATTACTAGTTTTAACTTCTCGTATGAAGTTAATATTTTCTTGCCTTTAACTTCATTTATTATTTTAAACTTAAAGATCTAATAGCCTTTGATTTTGAAGTCGCTTTTATAAATTAGAACAAATACCCCTCGAGCTATGAGAGCTTTATACTTGATTTGGCGAGACTTCTTAAAAGGTAACCCTTTCATAATAATCTTACTCTTAAATTACAACTTAAAAAAAAGATCGTGATTTCGCTACTTTTTCTTTATTAAAAAAGCTTTGACTTTTAAAATTATATATATCTTATCTTAATTATTAATAAAAACGTATAAGAAAGCGTTTAGCTTTTTATTAGTGAAGGTAAGAATACTAAAAATAAGTTTTGCAAATGAGATATTTATAATTAATTTAAATTGAGCTTATTTCAATAGCAATTTAAAAGCTAATTAAGATTAATTTTGTGATAATCCTAAATTAAAAGTAAAATTAATAAAATCCTTTAAGAAGTTTTCTTTTTAATTAAAATATATGTATTTCATAATTTATTTAAATTAAGCACAACTCTTTTGTTATACTTAGAAATTAATAAGAGTCTCTTTAGCCCTTCTTTTCCCTTTAAACCAAAACTTAATTATTAAGCCGCAAGTTATAAATATAAGTTATTTCGAGGCCATTTTGGGTTGCAAGCGCGTTATTGACTTTACGAGTAGCGTAAATCTTACGCACTTCTCGCATAGTCTTCTTAATGGCGATAGTGCGCTGCTTAACGAATAAATTTGATGAGTTCATTTTTGTAATTCTAAGGTATGCGCTAAAGACTAGCAACATTGAAATCAACCCATTAAGTCCTATTGTGTTGTTTACTAATTTAATAGCTATTTAAAGTCGCATATTATCTTGTAAGCTTAGTTGCTCAAAAGTAATAATTTCATACGCTTAATAAAGTAAATAATAATATCTCTTTACTTTACTAATTAAATAATAAGCCTTCATAAGAACAAGTTTAAGCGTACTTTTCACTAATCGCAGCAAGCTTTAAAACTCCTTAGAATTGAAATTAATTTCGTAATTATAAATAGTAAAGTTAAGTGGCCTAATATAAGTATTTATTCACACGAACTTAAAAGTGTTAAATACTTCTCAAGACGTAGTCAAACTAAGGGCCTTTTGGAAAAACTTCGCCGCACCAAAGCCGGTGGCCTTATTAATAATATAAAAAGCATACCTCTCTTTAAATTGCGCAATATTAACGTAAACTATATAATTAAAGTTAACATTATTTTGCAATTTAAACCTAAAGCAATAAGAAGCATTTGCATATAGCTAGTAGTACTCGCATATCTTTTTAACTTGCTTCATAATATTAAAATCAAATTCATAATTGACTTAATTTAGCAAGTGCTATAAATACTACACCAAAGGGTATTTGAATTATTTATAAAAGCGTTAAATCTTCGTTTTCATAAGGTAGTATAAATTAATTGTAGTGGTAAAGAGTTCTAATAATTAGTTGGTTTTATTTAAAAGAAGCTATAAGTGCCTTTTCTTGCGCACAATTAAGTGCTTTTTATCTTCTTAAATTAATACATTATGCAAGTTATTGTAGTGTGCATTTAGCTAGTTAAGCTACTATAAGCACACTAAAAATGATATATTTGCATTCACAATGGTAAATTCCATAAGTTCTGCAAGTGTTTTGACAGTCGCAGTGCTAAGCGAGGATCTCGAACCGGCTTCAAATGTGATTCGACTCTAGCTTAAATAAGTAGTATTAAGCTTTATATTTTGAATTCGTTGTAAAGCTTTAAGTTAATTAAGGCCTCTTATATTGCAATTTAACGCGCCAATATTAATTAGTAAGCCTTGAAAAAATCAATTGATTTATTGCGTAGTAAAAGCGTTAAATAAAGGTGGTTTAATTATTAATACCAAGACATGGTAAGCTTTGCATTCTTTAAGCTGCCTTAGGACTTCTTATGCGTTATAATTTGCGCTGCTTATTATAAATACAATCGTAAAATACGCAAATCTTATATTGCTCTTATTATCGCTATTATGTATAAATTAGCTATTATTTAATAAAGTATTGTTATTATTATTATTAAATATATTCTTAATGTGAGTTTAGTTTTAATTTATCTTTAGTTTATTTTCTTTCACATACGCAATGTAAGTCTTAAATAATTTGTTTATTAGCTTAATTTCTTTTGCTTTACAATTCGCAAAGTAGTAAGCTTTAAAAGCTACTTTCTTATTTTCAAAATAGCAACTACTATAGTAATTCTTCTTTTAATACACAATGCACTTTAAATAACTTGCCTTAGCCTTAAAGAAGTCTTTACGCTTATTATCATAAGAAAACTTTATCTTCTTATTAAAATAATACGTACAATTATTGTCCTCTACTATGTAAGCTTAGTAATAATACGAAGCAGTACCATGATGTCGTAATCCCAAATCATAAGTTAATTCTACTTTAACCGCAAAACGTAAGCTGTTTATAAAAGTAAGAAAAGTTGCAGGGGCCTTAAAGAGCGCTATTTTAAAGAGTGAATCACCGGAAACACCCTATAGTAGCTTATCACGCAGAGTCTTATCGTTTCGCATATTGTCGTTCTTCAGGCCAAATTGTATGCTTTAAAGCTCTTTAGCATACTTCTCAAGTTGTGCTAAAACTAATTTCCCTTTTTAGTGTAGTTTTATTTTAAATATTGCAAACGTTAAAGTAAATTAATAGCTTAGAAACCTAGCCGCACATTTCTTTATTTTAAAATAAGCACGAGTAGCTTGAATAAGCTTGTTAAACAAAAAAAGCTTATTTTAAAAGTACTAATAGTAGTATAAAGCCGCTTTATTTCAAAGCATAGTTAAATATACCTTGTTCTAAATAAAAAAGTCTAAGCCGGCTCTTTAACAAAGCTTTGCAAAGATGTGAAGCTTTTTATTTAAGTGATTTATTTCTTTACTATACATAAGTTTCTTACTATATAACTTCACGAGAATAGCTAATGCCTTGAACTATTTTAGCGATAATAAACTTTGCAAAAATCATAAGAGTTATATTAGCTTAAGTTGTAGTCCTATTTGATTTAGCACTAAATGTAGTTTGGTAGTAGTTTAAGTTAAAAATAGCGAAAGCGAAACATCTCTTGATCGAACTAAGGAAATAGGGTTTGGGTTTGGCAATGGGTTATTAGTTTCCCTTCATGGTGGTGCAAAGACAACAAACTCTTGGCTTAGTGTATACGCACTTTTTCATTTGATTGGTACTGGTGGTGAGATTAAGCAATACTCTAGTGAGTTCGCATTATACAAGTCTTTGGTTTTAAGGATTTTCAACTTTAAATTAATTAAGACCCTTGGTTTAAGCGAAATTAGCTTGATATTATTGCGTATTACTACTTTAGGTAATAGTGTTCTCGTTTAAGTTTGGTGATTAGCTTCAGGGAAAATTAGTAGGCCGTGGTTTATACGTTAAGTGTAGGGTGTTGTTCTTTGAGAGAAAACCGAAGCTATTCCAAAGGCCCCTTAGTACTAAAGTTTTAATTATTTATTTAACCAAATGTTTTTATCTACTTTTAATGTATTTAATAGTGCCTTAGCAACTAATTTCCCTTTTCCTTTGTATATAAAAACACCACTATATTTAAGTCCATTGCAAAGCTCACATTGCATCTTCTTAATAAGCTTAGTAAAAGTATTAATTGTTTATTTTTTAAAGAAGGTTTAAAAGTCAATAAATACTATGTCTTTATTCCTTTGCTCATTGCAATAAAAACGTAAAAATTAATTGGCATATGTGTTTAGCTTGGCCGTTAATCCTATTAGGAGTTTCTTACTAAGTTATTCCCAAATTAGCGCTTAAGTTTCCACCTTTTTCGTATCAAGAGTTAGTTTTAAATAATTCCCTAAATTTAACATAGTATTAGTATTAATTCTAAGTAGTTTCAAAGATTATTAAGAATGCGTAATAAACACTAAAGATCTTCGTATAATCTCTTTTGAAAAGTAACAATTGCTCAAAAATACTTTGTCTATTATACAACGTACGGCTAAGAGAAGCCTTACAAGAGATAATAATGAAGCTATCTTGCGTTTTTCAAAAAGTAACTCTTTAGTTTGAGACCTTGCTGTTTGTGATACAAAGTAAACTACTAATTAGTGTTGATGTAATACCAATAAGAAAGTACTAAGCATTCGTTGATATATTAAATATGTAAGTGCAGTAAAACAATCAGTTAAAAGTATAGTATGGTTGTAAAGTTTGGCTCTTTTAAGAAGTGCTAAAGGTGATTTATATATACATGTATACCCCTCCAAAGGAGGTCCAAGACAGGTTCGTATCGCCTCAGGCCTACTTCTAAAGAACCTCGGCACAAGCAGTTCCTTGCGTACCAACAGTTATTTCTTTTTTCACCGCTAGGCTAATAAAAGCCCTGTCTCTTCTTATAACACTGGGGAAACTGCGGTTTTCAAAACTAAACAAGAGCAAAGTAACCTCCTTGCTTGCGCTACCGCTTCTTAATGCGGTTATTAATCTTAATCGCGATTTTAATTAAGGCGTCCAAAGTAGTCGTCTTGAATACTCGAGAGACCTTGTCCTTAATATTGTCCTTAAAGCCCTAATAATACTAGGCTCTCAATGCTTTGTTCATTTATTCTAATCTCATTACGTAGCATTGGAACTTAGCCGTGTAATCGTAAACATTGTGACGCTTGCTCTAGAAAGACAGCAATCACGTGTGACTGCGGCCTCACATTACAACAAGAGTTCTGTGAAGATAACAAGACTACCTTAGAATTTATAACTACGGAGGAAAGAAGATCAGGAGCGTCGGTCTCTATATACAAAGGGACGCCATAGGGTCGTCCAATCTCGGTAAGCTCGGCTAAGCCAGGATGCCGGAAATGAGGCTCTGGGCGCTTCCAATCGTCACACTACCCCCCCCTCCGAAAAAAGCTCGTCCTTAAGCGTTGGTTCATCTCTTTATTGCCATCGAGGTCGTCGTAATTATTAACACCATCTTCCCAAGCCTTAATCCATTTAAGTAACTTTGCAAGGGGTTCTGCTTGCTCACGGTTATTAAGATGAAAGTCTCTAACTTTATGCAAAGCATACTTTAAATCAAAGGCATTGTACCAGTTAAGGTCAACGTCTTGGTTAAGCCAAGTAACACGGTAAGAGAGAGTCTTGCCAACTTTGCGGCAAGCTAGCACCTCCTCTAGCTTCCATTCGTCGTTACCTGTTAGGTTGATCGGTGGGGGGGCATCCTGCTCTTAACCTGGCAAGAGATCATTAGGATCCTTACGCAGCTTTCCAGCTGGAAAGACGTTGTTCTTGGCTTTCATACTCGCTGGCAATTCCAAGCGGTATAAGTGTCCTACCTTCTCGATTACTCTAAATGGTCCGTTTGTTGGCATGTTCAATTTCTTGAATAAACAAAGTGAGTTAAAGTAGCGCATATTAAGCCAAACTAGGCTATCTTTATCAAAGTCGACATCGCGGCGAGAGGCGTTGTAGGACCGGGCCATCCTAGCTTGGGCTACAATGAGGTTTAACCGAGCCATGTCCTATGCCTTCTTATGGCGTTGAGCATAGTCAATGGCTTATTAAGTATTTAACTTGTTAGCGGGGGTAGCTAAGTCTAGCAAGTTAATTTTTTAGTCCCAATTTATGCGCGGTGTATATTTATGAACTACCTCAAATGAAGAGAGTTCTCCCAGGGAATCGTGTGGAAGGGACATCTAAGCATAGTCCATAATAGGGAAATACTTAAACCAATCGTCTTAATAATACGTAACAAAGGGTCTAAGTCGTCTTTGCAAGTATTAGTTGTAAACTTTGGTCTGACCATTTGTTTGTGAATAATTAGCAGCGGATAGCTGTCTCTTAGTTCCAAGGATCTTGCCAAGGGCAGTCCAAAATCTAGAGACAAACTAAGGTCCTTTGTTAAAAGTAATAATCAAGGGAGCACTAAAGTAGTAATATACGTAGTAAATGTACATACTAGCCAGCTTCCAAGCATCGGTCGTCTTTTGGCAGGGGATACTAATAACTTGTTTGCTAAACCTATTAATAAAAACAAGGACATTATCAAATCCATGCTTGTCTTTATTAAAGGTACAATAATTTATTGTAATGTGTTCCCAAGGTCGAGACGAAATAGGAAAAGGATGAAGAAATTCGGGCTTTTTATCTCAAGGGACTTAAATTCGTCGACATATATAATAATTGCAATAGTATTGCTAAACTATCAACGTAATTTCGTGCTATTAGTACTAAGAAAAGAGCAGTTAAATCGTCTTCTTAGCACTAGGATGTGCTATAGTAACTCGATTATGAACCTCTCGTATAAGAAGGGTTTGAAAGTAATTAACATCGAGAACTAAAAGGCGGCCGTTGTAAAGCAAAAGATCGCCTTCTAAATTAAGTTTACCTAAAGAGTCTAACACTACTTGCTTACGCAAAGCTTATAAGAAAAGGGCAATGCGATTAGCCTCCAAAATCTGCTGTACGACGGAGAATATTAGTGTAAGTGCAGCGAGCTCAACATCGGCCACTAGCGCGTCAGCGTTATTAAGCGGCCGCAACTCTATAAACAGTAAGCGGGGGTCAACTTAGTCTTGGCGTAGGAGTTGTTAAAGGCGTTGAGTCTTCTTTGCAAAGTTCTATTAATTCAACTCGTTTGGCTTACAAGAAAGCGCATCTGCCAAGGGGTTATAAATTCTAAGGCAATACGTGATCATGAAATTGTAGTTCGCCAAGAGCTTTGCCCATTTTGCTTACCTAGCATTCAATTGCTTAGAAGTTATAAAGTATTCCAAGGCTTTATGGTTTGTCACAACACGGACTTGGTGGGGGGCTCCTGCCAACTCGGCTTGCCAGTGCCCAAAGGACCTGATGATGGCTAGCATCTCTTTGTCGTGTACGGCGTAGTTGAGCTCAGCAGGGAGCATGGTCTTTGAAAAGAAAGCAACGAGAAACTAATCCTCACTGTGTTATTAGGAGAGGACTCTTGCCACAACACCATCACTAGTATTCGTCTTTAAGAGGCAAGGCAAATTTTGCTAATAGTATCTTAAAAGAGGTGCGAATGTAAAAGTATATTTTAAAAGGTTAAAAGCATTCTCGCATTTTATTATAAAGCGAAAAAAAATATTATTTTTAGTGAGCTAAATGAAAGGTTTCGTTATAATACTAAAGTCGCGAATAAATCTCTAATAAAAGTTGCAAAAACTAAGAAAGAATTGCACACCTTTAACAAAGCTTAGGTAGGTTTACTTACAAATAATAAATATCTTCTTAAGATTAACTTTTAAGCTAAAAGTTAATATAATAAATCCTAAGTACTTAATACTTATAACTTTAAACTTACACTTCTTAAGATCTACTTATAAACTGGCATCGTTAAGGCATTAAAGCACCTTCTTAATATAAATGTAATACTTAAGGAAATCTTCAAAGTAAATAAGAATATCGTCTAAGTATACTGTACAAAAGTTATTAAAGTAATCAAAGAAAATGTTGTTTATGTAGCGTTGGTAAGTAGTAAAGCTATTAATTAGGCCAAATGAAAAAACTTTGCACTTGTATGCGCCGTATCTTGTGCAAAAAGTTGTGTACTCCTCTAATGCTAAGTCCATTTGAATTCGGTGAAAAGCTTAACAAATATCCAGTTTAGTGAAAATGCAAGCATTAGCTATGCAAGCTAAGGTCTCATTAATTAAAAGTAGGGGGTATTAGTTCTTCCAAGTAAGGGAATTCAGCACCCAAAAGTCAATGCATAGCCATAAAGAACCATTCAATTTCTTAACAAAGAAAATAAAGGCAGCAAAGAGTACTTAAAACGGCTTAATAAATCCTTTATCTAAGTTATTTGTAATATATTCTTTAACAGCCTTAAGCTCTTCAACCAACATCTTATAAAGCAATGAATACTTAAGTACTTTCTTACCCTCTCCTTCTAACTCAATTTTATAATTATATAAGCAATAAGGGGGAAAAATATCACTTTTTGCTTTGGAGAATACGTAAGTCCAATTAGCGTATTTTGAGGAAATCATTGGTTCAGCGTTTAGCTCTTAAATAAACAATGCAAATTATGCAGCTGACTAATAATGGTTAGTGAGTTTGATAGTTAAAGTAGTAATAGTAGTAATTTTCTCTTGTTTTTAACGTTTTTAATTAATTAAAGCATTAATTTCTTAAAGCGTAACCACAAATATTTTGTTTTTTGATTTTCATTTGCTTAGCCAATAAAATATCGCGGCGCTAATCGAAAAGATCTCTAACGTCCCTCCCTACGTGCCGAGAAACCCTGCGTGCCGAGAAAAGCCATAGGTACTTTAACTTTAAGCATCTCAAACTCCACATCAGCTTCTAAGTCTATAAAATTGAAAGATTAGTAGTATTACATAGCTATTTATTAGCAATTTGACTGCTTCTGAAGAAATTTTTGTATTCGCATCGTCGCCCTTTCGCTTGATTTGTGAGAAGTCTCCATTTATGCTATAGTACGAGTCCTCTGCCACAGCTTTAATAAAGAGCTTTAATTATCCCTTACAAATCTTAAAAGTTATTATCTGAGCTTCAGATCCATATTTTTTAGTCCGAGACCCTCATAAGCTTTGTAGCTGCTGTGGCGCGCAAGACCGCGACGCGGTTCGGTACTTCTGATCGACAAAACTAAGGCTAGGCGGACCCCGCACCTCCCGCAAAGCTTTGGTAATTTCGCCGTAGTTTCGCCGTAGCCTGCTTAATAAATACCAGCCTTAGACTTAAGGCTAGAATTCGACAAGAGATGGATGATCGAAGGTAGATTCTGGGTCCTAGATTTCTTTTTCTATTATTCAATTCCCAAATTTCTTTAGCTTCCCTCCTAGCAACAAGAATGCATTATTCTCGATCGAGATTGACTTCGCCGGTGAGCTTGAGCGACTGGGCCGGCCCTGCGCGCTTCCAGTGATGTACGACGATGCTATTACCGCGAGGCTGCCGCCCAGCTGAGTGCACCAGCCTCAACACGACGTCCTCTCCAAGCTTCACCTCACTCAAATCGATGCTGTTTCAACGGCTTAATAGCTATCAAGAACCCTCCCTCGTGCGATCGAACCTAGCCGAAGAATGCGTTTGCTACAGTACAACAGCGATGGCAATTTCAGCCTGACCGAGTTCTTCGACAACGCTATACCTGAGTACGCAATCCTCTCACACAGGTGGGGAACAGAGGAGGCGACGTTTGAAGATCTGCAGAAGGGAATCGGCACGAAGAAGGCTGGCTACGAGAAGATACGGTTCTGCGCAGAACAGACTAAGCGTGATGGCTTACAGTACTTTTGGGTGGACACCTGCTGTATTGATAAATCAAACAACGCTGAGCTTGCAGAAGCTATCAACTCTATGTTTCGCTGGTACCGCATGTCGACCAGATGCTACGTCTATCTGTCAGATGTGTCGAGAACCTCCGCTAATGTTGATGACCTGGCCTGGGAATTGCAATTTCGGCAATCTAGATGGTTTACTCGAGGCTGGACCCTTCAAGAGCTTATTGCTCCGACATCAGTTGAATTCTTTTGCCGGGAATCCAAGCGCATTGGCAGTAAGAGTTCTCTAGAGCAGCATATTCATGAGATCACAGGCGTCCCTAAGTCGGCACTTCAAGGAGCCTCTTTGTCGCAGTTCAGCGAAAAGGAGCGATTTTCATGGATCCAACCCCGCCAGACAACAGTCGAAGAAGACAAAGCTTACTGTTTACTCGGCATTTTTGACGTCCAAATGCCCCTCCGTTATGGCGAAGGGATGGCGAATGCATTCAAACGGCTCGAAGAGGAAATCGACAAGTTTAACAAGTGCCTACAAGACCTACGCCTCAGCGATCCCCGCGATGACAAGACGCGTATTGAGGACACCAAGGGTGGCTTGCTAGAGGGCTCTTATCGCTGGGCCCTAGAGACCTCCGACTTCCAACAATGGCAGAACAACCCACAGACTTGGCTACTGTGGATCAAAGGAGATCCCGGCAAGGGCAAGACGATGTTGCTCTGCGGCATTATCAACGAGTTGAAGAAGTCATTACCGAAATCGACTCTTCTATCATACTTCTTCTGTCAAGCGACGGAATCTCGAATTAACAACGCCACGGCCGTGCTACGAGGTCTGATCTATCTGCTTGTCAATGAACAGCCGTCTCTTATCTCGCATGTACGGAAGAAGTATGATCAGGCTGGCAAAGCGCTCTTTGAGGATTCAAATACCTGGGTTGCTTTATCCGAAATCTTTGCTAATATCCTACAAGACCCGAAACTGAATAATACGTGCTTAATCGTCGACGCGCTCGACGAATGCGAAGTGGATCTGCCGAAATTGTTGGACCTCATCGTACAGACTTCGTATATATCTCCTCGGACCAAGTGGATTGTTTCTAGTCGCAACTGGCCGAGCATCGAGAAGGACCTCGACAGAGCGACGCACAAAGCAAGCATGTGTCTTGAGCTGAACGAAAAGTCCGTCTCCGCAGCCGTTACTACATACATCACATCCAAGGTAAATTGGTTATCGGAGCGACAACACTACGACATGGAAACCCGAGACGCTGTCCAGCGCTACTTGTCCTCCAGTGCAAACGGAACATTCCTTTGGGTTGCTTTGGTTTGTCAAGAACTCGCCGTTATCTCAGCATGGGAAGTTGAAGATATGTTGTCAGCGTTCCCCCCCGGACTTGATGCTCTTTATATGCGGATGATAAAGCAGATCAGTATTTCAAGGACAGCTAAGCGCTGCACAAGTATACTAGCCGTCGTCTCGGTCATACACCGGCCAATTACACTAGACGAGCTACCTTCCTTTGTCGACATGCCACCTCGAAGTTCTAGTAGTTACAAAGCTCTCGCAGAGATAATAGGACATTGTGGCTCTTTTCTTACCCTTCGAGATCGCACTATTTCTTTTGTCCATCAGTCTGCTAAGGACTTCTTGATCAACAAGGCTCGTAATATTGTCTTTCCTTCTGGGATGGCCGGTATTCACTATACTATCTTCTCGCGGTCGCTACAAGTCCTGCGTACGGTACTACGGCGCGATGTCTATAGCCTAAGAGCTCCCGGAATCTCTATCGGACAAGTCAAGCAGCCTGATCCTGATCCCCTCGCTGCGGTACGGTACTCCTGTCTTTACTGGGTTGATCATCTACTAGACTGTCGATCTAGAAAAGACATAATCAAGGACCTCGAGGACAGTGGCTTGGTTTACAGTTTCCTTTGCCAGTACTTCTTGTATTGGCTTGAGGCGCTGAGCCTGTTGAAAAGCCTGTCAGAAGGCGTAGTTATGATCCAGAAGCTCGAAGACCTTCTAGTACGTTTCAATGTGTCGTCTTTTACTGTCATTGGAGATACTTACTAAAATCAACCAGTACGATGGGAGTCTGAATTTACATGAGTTTATATATGATGCGAGGCGTTTTGCTGTGTCCTATCGATCAATTATTGAACAAGCGCCCCTTCAAGCATATTGTTCGGCTCTTATCTTCACCCCAGAAACGAGTATTATTCGAAAAACGTTCGAGGCATGTATTCCGTCTTGGATTAAGAGAACGCCTAGAGTAGAAACACACTGGAATGCGATGCTACAAACCCTTGAGGGCCATACAGATTACGTTAGTTCAGTGGCCTTCTCCCCCGACGGCAAGCAGATCGTGTCTGGGTCTCGGGATCAGACCGTCCGGCGCTGGGACGCGGCCACAGGACAGCTGTTGCTACCAGTCCTCGAGGGCCATACGGATGTCGTTAGCTCAGTAGCCTTCTCCCCTGATAGCAAGCAGATCGTGTCTGGGTCTTGGGATCGGACCGTTCGGCGTTGGGACGCGGTCACAGGACAACCGCTGCTGCCAGCCCTTGAGGGCCATATGAATTGGGTTAGCTCAGTGGCCTTCTCCCCCGACGGCAAGCAGATCGTATCTGGGTCTGAGGATCGCATCGTCCGGCGCTGGGACGCGGCCACAGGACAACCAATATTACCAGCCCTTGAGGGCCATACAAATTTAGTCACTTCAGTAGCCTTCTCCCCCGACGGCAAGCAAATCGTGTCTGGGTCTTACGATCAGACCGTCCGGCGCTGGGACGCGGCCACAGGACAACCGCTACTGCCAGTCCTCGAGGGCCATACGAATGGGGTTACTTCAGTGGCCTTCTCCCTCGATGGCAAGCATATCGTATCTGGATCTGAGGATCAGATCGTCCGGCGCTGGGACGCGGTCATGGGACAACCGCTGCTACCAGTCCTCGAGGGCCATACTGCTGGGGTCAGCTCAGTGGCCTTCTCCCCCGACGGCAAGCAGATCGTATCTGGTTCTGGGGATTGGACCATCCGGCGCTGGGACGCGGCCACGGGACAACCACTGCTGCCAACCCTCGAGGGCCATATGGATTGGGTCAGCTCAGTGGCCTTCTCCCCCGACGGCAAGCAGATCGTATCTGGGTCTGAGGATCGGATCGTCCGGCGCTGGGACGCGGCCACAGGACAACTAATATTACCAGCCCTTGAGGGCCATACAAATTTAGTTACTTCAGTAGCCTTCTCCCCCGACGGCAAGCAAATCGTGTCTGGGTCTTACGATCAGACCGTCTGGCGCTGGGACGCGGCCACAGGACAACCGCTGCTGCCAGCCCTTAAGGGCCATACTGGTGGGGTCAGCTCAGTAGCCTTCTCCCCCGACGGCAAGCAAATCGTGTCTGGGTCTTGGGATCAGACCTTCCGGCGTTGGGACGCGGCCACAGGACAACCGCTGCTGCCAGCCCTCCAGGGCCATACGGATGTCGTTAGCTCAGTAGCCTTCTCCCGCGATGGCAAGCACTTTCCGACCTTATACGTATCTGACTACTGGCTAGTAGAAGGTTCTACTAAACTTCTCTGGTTACCAACTAATTATCGACCTACTTGTGAAGCTGCATGGGGCGAGATTGTCGCTTTAGGACATTCGTCCGGGGGATTATCGGTTCTTGAGCTTCAACAAGGGCCAAAGCTTGTGACATAGAAAGTAATACTTATCAATGAATAATGTATGAAGGTCTTAATATCATATCTCTTTTTCTTTTCCCTTCTATTTTATAAAAGATCCTAGGGAGCCTAAGAATTTATAATAATGTCCATCTCTACGTGCCGGAAAAATATAAGAGGTACTTTGAATTTAACCATCTCAAACTCCACACCAACCTGAAATTCCTCTGAACTACTATAGTATCTGCATTCTATAGCTATTTATTAACATTCTGACCTATTCTCGAGAAAAATTTGTAATCGCATCGTCTCCCTTTCGCCTGGTTCATAAAAAGCCTCCGTCTATACTATAATAGAAGTCCTTTACCATAGCTATACTAGCAAGCTCTCATTATCTCATACATTAATAGAAAGGGTTTATCGGAGCTTCAGAGCCTTACTATTATGTCCAAGACCGTCATGAGCTTTGTGGCTGTTATAGCACGCAAATTAATACAGGACTGTTACGCGGGTCGGTACTTCTAATTATCGAAACTAACGACTTTCGGGTGGAGCAAGCTGACCCCACACTGCACCTGATAATTACGCCACTAACGCCGTAAGCACGCTTGTACTCTCATCATGAAGGTCTCGCGCTCTCGGACCCTTTATGAAATAGAGATAAAAAGAAAAAGAGACATGATATGAAGATTAATACGAAGTTAACAAGTATAGACTAATTCATTATTATAAGCTTTGGCCCTTGTTTAAGCTGGAGAAATGAAATATTCCCTGATAAATGTCCTAGAACGAGAGTTTTGTCCCAAGCAGCTTCACATGTAGGTCGGTATTCAGAAGGTAGCCAGAGAAGGTTCACATTGCCATCAGCTATCCACTGACTTGATACGCGTAAAGTTGGAAGTAGCAAAATGTTCTTTGGAAGGTGTCAAATTGCTGAAATAGCTGTGTAATGCTACTGATCTTTTATTTTTGTAGACTCATAAGCTGGCATGGAGTTGAGGATGCGTAAAGTCAAAGTACCTCATGTTTTTCTCGGCACGCAGGGTTTCTCGGCACGCAGGGAGGGACGTTAATATATAAAAGCTAAGTTATTATTGCCTTACAAATTGTATAATATACTATTTCTATATAAGCTTTGGCCCTTCCTTAAATTCAAGAATAGAAATTCCCCCGGATGAGTGTCCTAATACAATAATTCTGTTCCAAATAGCTACAGAAGTCGCTCGATAGTCAGGAGGAAGCCAAAGAATATTTCCCCTCCCTTCCGCGACCCAATCATTTGATACAAATAAAGTATACACTACTTTGCTGTCCCGCCAGAAGGGGGCGACGTGGCCCTCGAGTGTCCGCACCGCCGCTCCCGTGACGGCATCCCAGAGCCTGACCGTGTTGTCCGCCGACCCTGACACAACCAATTTACTATCTGGCGAGAAGGCGGCTGATGTGATCCAAGCTGAGTGTCCCTCGAGTGTCTGCAGCGCCACTCCTGTAACGGCATCCCAGAGCCTGACCGTCTTGTCCGTCGACCCTGATACGACCACTTTACCGTCTGGCGAGAAGGCGGTTGATGTGACCCAGTCCGAGTGGCCCTCAAGTGTCTGCAGCGCTGCTCCTATGACAGTGTCCCAGAGCCTGACCGTCTTGTCCGCCGATCCTGATACAACCACTTTGCCGTCTAACGAGAAGGCGGCTGATGTGACCGAGTGCCAGTGGCCCTCGAGTGTCTGCAGTGCCGCTCCTGTGACAGTGTCCCAGAGCCTGACCGTCGTGTCCCACGAGCCTGACACAACCACTTTCCCGTCTAACGAGAAGACGGCTGATGTGACCGATTTCGAGTGGCCCTCGAGTGTCTGCAGTGCCGCTCCAGTGACGGCATCCCAGAGCCTGACCGTCTTGTCCCACGACCCTGACACAACCACTTTGCCGTCCGGCGAGAAGGCGACTGATGAGACCGAGTCGGAGTGGCCCTTGAGTGTCTGCAGCGCCGCTCCCGTGACGGCATCCCAGAGCCTGACCGTGTTGTCCGCCGACCCTGACACAACCACTTTGCCGTCCGGTGAGAAAGTGACTGACGAGACTGAGCCAGAGTGGCCATTGAGCGTTTGCAGTGCCGCTCCTGTGACGGTATCCCAGAGCCTGACCGTGTAATCGTCTGATCCTGACACGACTACTCTGCTGTCCAGCAAGAAGGCGACTGATGAGACCGAGTCGGAGTGGCCCTCGAGTGTCTGCAGTGCCGCTCCTGTAACGGCATCCCAGAGCCTGACCGTCTTGTCCATCGAGCCTGACATAACCACTTTGCCGTCCGGTGAGAAGGCGACTGACGAGACCGAGTCAGAGTGGCCCTCGAGTGTCTGCAGCGCCGCTCCCGTGACGGCATCCCAGAGCCTGACCGTCTTGTCCCTCGAGCCTGACATAACCACTTTGCCGTCCGGTGAGAAGGCGACTGACGAGACCGAGTCAGAGTGGCCCTCGAGTGTCTGCAGAGCAGCACTCCAATCTGCTTTCACTTTTGTTTTCCTCTGGACCCAGAATGGGATATACTCCTCGAATTGTCTCCCAACGATACTATTCTCTGGAGCGAAGATAAGAGCCGAACAGTATATTTGGAGGGGTGCCTCCTCAATCACTGATCGATTATATAGAGCAAATCGCAACGCATCATGAATAAACGCGCACAGACGGGGACAGTCGTAGGTCTAGACAATAATTAACTGAATGCTTGTAATATAATGGAAATTGGCTCACAAGAGCAGTAGACTCCAAAAGCCTGATTGCAAGAATACCTTCTGAAGTCTTCCCCATCCAGCCAAGGGCTTCAAGCCAGTGAAGGAGATGAGTCTGGAGGAATTGATGGACTTTGTCGCTGTCGCAAAGTTGGGTACTACTTTTCTGAAGATGCTGAATCCAGTAGAGACATGCGTACTTGACCTCTAGAGGAAGGTATTGCTCTAATAGACTACTCTCTATATCAGCTACAAATTGACCAGGAGCCTCTTGTCGGCAAATATCTCGCATCAGGGAATTTGACATAAGCCGGATACATTCATTAGCCAATGTTCGATGTGCTTCCCTCTCGTCTACACAGAAGTTCGGATCACTACATCTATGTTCGTCGAGCACGAAGTCGCGAAATGAAGGATGATGTAGACGGAGTAGGCAGGTTTGATCCTCTGGGATATCTAAGATGGAATGAAGATCCTCCAGAGTCTGGTCGACGTCCTGTTTAGGCATATCCAATAGCGTGGCAAGAGAATTGGCGGAAAGGGGAAAGGACAAGATAACAATACTTCCAAGAACCTTTCTAAGCGTATTATACAAATATTCTTTCTCTTCTTCTGTATAGCTCTGGTGAATTGAATTCTCGAGGACAGTAAGGTAGATCTCGTTGAGGTGGTTCTCTGGTGCAGTAACAGACTTGTCGCCTTGAAGCAATATATCCAGTCGTCTCTGAACAAATCGCTTGCCTTCGCGTATAAAGCGACATGCAGTTGCGGCCCATATGAATAGGCCACTAGCCTTCTGGACTAACTGCCTGATGACTAGGTCACCTGGCCAGCCAGCTCCAAGACTCCGTTCCTTTCCAATCGATCTCAATTCATAGTTCAGGAAAATAGAGATGTCATGGTCCACAATGACCGCTTCTATATCATGAAGGATGAAGTCGCGGTGCTCAGCATTGGAAATCTGGCAGAAACCGTATCGGATTGGAACTTCTGGTCTGCTTGTGATCAGCACCCGCAGTCGGACCTTCAGCAATCGAGCCTCAGCCAAGAGTTGTAGAATTATCCGAATATGGTCCTCATTATCGCACTCGTCAAGGGCATCGACTATTAGTACGTAAGAGGATGGAGATGAGCCGCTGCCTAGCCTTGACAATGGACGGAGGATAAGCTGGCACCACTGGTCGCGGAGGGACTGGCTCGTAACGTCTTTGCGCTTGATAGTAGCATCATAAATATATTGTCGAAGAGACGGTACATTGTTTGCGAGCTGCACCGCAATACTTGTAAAGAACTTGCCGGCATGGCTCACATCTCCACCGCCTCTTGAGAAGAAGAAGCTGGCCCCAAGGCGCTCTTCTTCAAAGTATCTGCGGGCGATAGTACGCGCAATCGTCGATTTTCCCGTGCCGGCTAAGCCATTAAGCCAGAAGATGCACCGCTCGTCTTGTCCATCAGCCCAGTCATATATCTCTCGTAGCAGGTCGACTCGGGTATTAGGAAGGCAGGTGGGTTCGTCTTGGCGGTCAAATGAATTGAATGGCGCGTCGGTAGCGAACGGAAGACAGTCGAGTCCTAGCTCACCGGTTAGTGCTCGCCTTGAATAGAGGATGTTAAACCGAATTTCTACGCTTGCCCTTCAAAGGTTTGTCGATCTCCTCCCGGAGCCGCGTCAACGCCTTGTCCCTTCCTTCGCCATAGAGGAGGGGGATTTGGATGTCGAAAATGCCAAATAGCGAGTATGCCTCATCTTCCTGGCGAAAAGTCTCACGACGTGCTGCCCACGACAATCGCTCAGCGACAGTGAAATCAGACAAAGGGCTTCCTCGAAGGGCACTGGCTGGAATGCCTGTTACCTCGCAGATGTGTCGTTCTAGGGAAGCCTTATTGCCTAATAGCCCCCCCTCTTTGCAGAAGAAGTCGACTGATGCCGGCGCAATAAGCTCTTGCAGAGTCCAGCCTCGTGTGAACCATACGCTTTTCCGAAATATCGGCTCCCAGTCCTCGTTAGACCTATCAGCCGAATCGGTTCGAGGTCGCGAAACATCTGGCAGATAAACGTAGCACTTGGTCGCATCCCGGTACCAGCGAAACATCGAGTTGATAGCTTCCTGAAGCTCGACGGCATTGGATTTATCGATACAGCAAGTGTCCACCCAAAAGTATTGTAAACCATCACGCCTCGCCTGTTCTCCACAGAACTGTATCTTGCCGTAGCCAGCCTTGCCTTTACTCGTGCCGTCTATCAGGTCCTTGAAGGTGACCTCCTCCGCTCCCCATCTGTGCGAAAGTATAGCATACTTCTTGGGTATATCGCCTTCAAAGAACTCGTTCAGGCTGAAATCGCAATCGTTGTTGTACTGTAGCAGACGCATTGTTCGACTAGGTTTGAGGATCTTAGAGAGGAGGGTTCTCGGTAGTAGTTGAGCCGTCGAGTTGGCATAGATGCGAAGGGTGAAGACTTCATGTCGGATTGAGGCTGGCGCACTAAGCTGGGCGGCAGCCTCGTGGCAATAGTATCGTCGTACATCACTGGAAGCGCGTAAGACCAGCCCAGTCGATCAGGCTCACCGTAGGAATGCTGGAAGTCATAAGTGGCAAAAGATATTTGAAGTCAATCCCGATTGAGCATAATAGATTCTTGTTACTGAGAGGGAAGCCAAAGAAATCTGGGAATTGGGTGATAGAAAAAGACATTTGGAACCCAGTTTACCTGCGATCATCCATCTGTTGTCGATTTCTAGCCTTAAGTCTTAGGCTGTCATTTATTTAGTATTCCACGGCGAAACTACGGCGAAATTACCAAAGTTTTGCGGGAGGTGCGGGGTCCGTCCCTGCTACCAAAGTAGCCGAGAATCGTCAGTCCAGTTCAAAAGTACTAAACCGCGTGGCGGCCCTGCAACTGTTTGCGCGCCACAGCAGCCACAAAGCTTATCAGGGTCTCGGACCAAAAAAATAATCGATCTGAAGCTCAGATAAGATCTTTTAAGGTGTGTCAGGAATAATAAGAGCTCGCTAGTATAGATATGGCAGAGGACTCGTACTAAAGCCTAGATAGAGGCTTCTCATAAATCAGGCGAAAGGGCGACGATGCGAAAACAAAAATTTCCCCGGAAGGTCTCAAATTGCTAATAAATAGCCATGTAATGGTATGATCTTTTATTTTTATAGACTCATAAGCTGGTGTGGGGTTTTAGATGCTTAAAGTCAAAGTACCTCATGTTTTTCTCGGCACGCAGGGTTTCTCGGCACGCAGGGAGGGACGTTACTACTTTTATGGCCTTTTAAAAGGTTAATTTCCGGGGTTTGCGGAGAAGAGCAGTATAAGGGACAAAAGTATTTATAATTAATTTTGGTGCGAGAGAAAATTGCGTTTGCATATTCCAAAGTGAATTGGCATGGTCCTTGGCATGCGTTCTGCGCATAGAGAAAACAAATTGGTAAGAGTCGTAGGATGCAAGTTGTGTACGCTTTAAAGAATTAATAATAGAGATAAAGTTGACAGTAGTATTAGTATTAATAGTTGGCTATAGGCGATGCTCTTTACTTGAGAAGCGTAGTTCTGAACATTTCTGGCTTTTAAAGGTTAACATGGAATTCGTAGCTAGCGCAGCTCCTTTAGCTGGGGTGGTAGTGTAACCACTTCTAGAGGTCTCTACATGCTTGGTTACAAAATAACCATGAGATGCTATAGAAAAAGAAGGCAAAGAATGCAATAAGTCCAGGGTATTTATAGCTAAGGCAAAATCCAAAGGTGAGAAATTAACTATCAAAGTCAACTTGAAAGATTGGGAATCATAGCAACTCCAAAATTCACGCAACTTAGTATCTTTACGCTTAGCATCGCGCTAGTGGTGTTGGTAAATCTTGTGTAAGCGCAAGTCTCGGATTTCAATCAACTTGCCATAGCTAGTTGTTGGGGGGTAATTTGGAGGCCAAATGAGTCATCATTTAGCAGCATTTAAAAGCACTTCGTGATGCTCTAGTCATAATTTCCTAATAATCACTTCATGGTTGCCTAAGTAAGTAATTAAGAATGGAGTAAAGAATTGCAAGCGCTTGTCCACTATTAAATTCAATGTGGTGTAATAGCTAATGGTGCGGCTAGCTCTATCATCAAATCCTTTGATAAAGACAGGTGAAGGTAATAAGTGAATTGAAGGTTTCAAGAAGAAAAAAAGAGATTTTAAGAGAGAGTAGTTAATAAAATAATAACCATTAGCTCCGAAATCAAAAAGTGCAGGCAGCTTGTACGTAAGTCCGTTCTTAAAGAGGGCGATGCGAGTAATCAATGCCTATCCTCCAAGGAGCTTCGTAAGGTTAAGATATCGCATATCTCGTACTATGCCTAAGAAGGAGTCTTTTCTTAGGCATCGTCTTTTGCTCGGGGGGTAAGTACCTCCACGTGCAAGTCAGCGTATTTATTGTTATTTGCGGCATCACCGTCAAATTCGGAATCATTATTATAATCAACTTTCATCTCACTAATACGAGGTGTGCAACTACAATTAGGGGATTAGGAGAAGTAATACCGGGGGGTATTCGCTGGTGTATAAGCACAAGGTGTATTGGCTTATGTAGGATATTAAGAACTTAAGAATTGCGTTAATCTCCCTTAAGTTTTACCATAGGTTAACGATATTAAACCAGACTAATTCGCAAGTGCAAACGCATATGTAGGGACGTCTCTTTTCCAAGGTAAATCTTTAGCTTGGTGCCAAGAGGAGTTTGACTTTGCTTTTGAAGACTCAAATTGGCTAGCGTAATGAGTACGCTCCATGATTTATCCCTAATCTTTAGTTTGAATAGCAGCTACATACTCACCTAAAGTCCTTAATCTATCGAACTCAATAAATAGCTTCTTGCGTAAGCGTGGCTGTAGCTTGTCTTTTAGGTCCATCTTAAAAATAGCTTGATCCCTAATGCCAGCCTTTTAAGCCAGGGTTCGGAACTAGTGGTAAAACTCCCAAAAGGTGTCCTTAGGGCCCATTTCTAACTTAAAGTAATCGTTCCGAGCGGTTTGTTTCTCATGAGGGTTTAACAAAAATAAGACTAGTTGCTTAATTAAGTCAAAAGTATTCATTTCCGTTTTATCGACATTAAGCTTTGGTTTCACAAAAAAGGGTTCCAAGAACGTACAAGCCATTCTATTCATTTGTATAAGAAGCCAATTCATTATGTGTTTATTATTAATAAAGTATAACTTATAATAATTTAAAGAGTACGCTACTTGCACACGCCAAAAAAGGGGGTTGTAGTCGATGCCATTGGTGAGCTTAATTAAAAGGTTAGGGATCTTTTTAATGCGAGTAGCAATTAATATTGCAAAGAGATAAGAGGGGAAATAGTAGGGGTTTTAATAATGCAAAGTGCGGCGTTTGCGGTAATTATCTCTACTATTATTATTCTTATTATTTAGTTTTTTATTAAAACCAGGTGTAGAAGCACGCTATGCCTTGCCTTTGTCTTTAGGGGACTCGGAGGCAAGAGTTTCCTTAATGGTATAGTGAAGGAAAGAGCCGTTACTTTAAAAGGTTACAAATCTACTGGCGGAGCTGTGTGCAAGAGGCACTCCGTATGGTTGTTGTTGCTGAAGGGCCTCTCTTAACTGCGCTGATTTGGCTTGATGCCGATTTGCCTTAGCACGAGTCGCAGCTAACTGTTTCTTCAAGACGCGGAATTGCCTTTTCATATTAGTCTCTCTTATAGGTGTTACCGTAGGTGTGTTGGCAGGAGAGTTGGCATTGGAATCGCCAATGAGATGTACAAAGGAAAAAGCAAACAATATATTGGCGTCTTTAGAGAATTGTTTTACTGAAGAAATAACCTTTGGTTTGGCTTATCAATTGAGAGGTAAAGGTCCAAAGAAGAAAGGTTGGTTGTTTCTACGAGTTTGTTGTGCCGTAGAGGAAGTGGTAGGGGATGCGAAGGAGGGTTGAGGGGCTGAAGTTTGTACTGCCTTTTGATTTAGTGTAAGTTGGTTTGATGCTATTCGTTGAAACGGTGCTTAGTATAAGCCTTCCCTGTAAAAAGCTAGTTCCATAGTAACTGCTCACAAGGGGATTCGAGAGGGGAATATTTACTGTCTTCCCAAACGAGTTGAAAAAGAGTTATAAATAATGTAACGCTTGCTTTAAAAAAACAGCAATCACGTGTAACTGCGACCTCACATTACAACAAGAGTTCTGTGAAGATAACAAGACTACCTTAGAATTTATAACTACGGAGGAAAGAAGATTAGGAGCATCGGTTTCTATATACAAAGGGACGCCATAGGGTCGTCCAATCTCGGTAAGCTCGGCTAAGCCAGGATGCCGGAAATGAGGCTCTGGGCGCTTTCGATCGTCACAAACATTGCTCTTCTAAGCCATTTTCAACAAATACTTCTTAACTTGCTCAACCTCATCAAGGTTGCCAAAGATGGCTTTTATAGCGGTTGCAAATTCAATAAAAGTCCTAAAAATGACTTTGCTTTTCTCCATTATAAATATAAAACAAGCTTTGCTTATTACTTAATTATAAAGGTAATTAGTTAAAGCTGGCTTAATTTAATAAACCGCGATACTGTAACGTTCCTGCTGTTCGCGGGTACTGTGCGTACAGGCTCGTCGGGTTGGTATCGGCGATGAAGTATATTCACAAGACGGTTCGGTTCTCTATAGGAATAGAGGCGTTACAAGCAGTGGTAAAC
>JAFJYG010000569.1:0-35184 GCA_017366145.1 Cadophora sp. M221
ATTTGGACGTAACCTCAACAAGTCGAATTGACTAACTCGAATTGACTCCCTCGGCAATTCTACGCTAAACGTTTGTATGGGAAATAAAGTCGAAATGACTCAATTCGACTTCCTCAGCTTGGATAGGGGCGAACTAGGAAATGAACTATCGCTGCTATTTAATCCATTGCCAGGGACGCTGGAAACTTAAATACTATTAAATGGAATATTAATGGCACTATTCATCAACTAGCCTTGCTTCTCTTGCTTCTTTCGGGCTTCTTTAACATGTGCTTGCTGCTTGGCTTTTAATTCTTTTATTATGGTATTACTCTTGCAATATACATTGCAATACTCTTCCTTGTCTTCACACTTCACTTGATTAATTCTCTTATTTATCTCCTAATTTAAATAAATTCGTTGGTATTTAACACCACTTATAAATCGCTTAACCTTTTGCTTTTTAATCCTCTTTTTCTTCTTCGCCGTTATACTAATATAAAACTTGGGCGGTTGTCTTTGTGATTGCTCATGCGACCTTTGCAATGCCTTTTGCTTTCCAACAGGCATTATAATAATGGCTTAACTCCTGAACTCATCCCGCCCGGCTTGCCCACTCTTTTGGCCATAATTTCGCATTTAGTAAATAAGTCCAATATAAATCACTACCTAAATATTGGGCCAATTAATGCCTAATCCAAATGCATTGGTAGCAATAATAACACGTTCATTTAAACTCTCCTACGCTTTCTAGATTTTATTCTTAACTACTGCATTACCTACATCTTAGTAATATGCGTAGCAATTTAATGCACTGCTCACCTCCTGGGTGGTGATAATACTACTACTGTATATAATGATTTTGGTTAGTGCGGGGTATTTTTTCAACTTCTTTTTCACCAACTTGCAAATAGTTATAATATCCCCTTTTCTAAACTTATCCACCTTATACTTAACTATGAAATACGCAATGTTGGGACGATTAGTAGGTACTTGAAATATGTGAATATCTTTAGCCTAAACCTTTATAATATTCATAAATTTAGGCTTGGTATGTGGTGGTAATATCGCCGTTAAATAAACTATTTGCACCCCCCTTTCCACTAACTTGCCTAATCGCCTTATCTTTAAATGGAATTTGGGAGTGCTATCTAAAACCGTGTAACACTCATTAAATACAAACCAATTTAATTAATGCAATCCTTGCAACTAGTCCAAAAACGTCCCAAATGTCTTGCTAACCACTAACTTGGGCGTGATAATAATAATTTAACTAGGGAAATGGCATTGCCTTGCTTCCCATTTCACATATAAAATGCCTAATTGCTGACATTGCTTCACCATATGCTCTTGCAATGAAACCAATGGGTTAATAATAATAGTAATGCTGGAACGCATACTCTTAACTAGTAATTAGAATAATAATGTCTTCCTAATTCTCGTCGCCATTACGCCTAAAATAAGGCTCTAGTGCTTTATAATGGCTTCCAATATTAGCTCTTATAATCCACAAAACTGTGCCTTACTTCTTAACATTTTTTCCAATTTCGCATAAATATTAATACCTCGTAATTGCTTCCACCGGGCCATTTGTGCATTTTGCATATCTTCTTCATACACCTGCTGCTTTCTCTTGGCTCTTTCACTTATCCCAACGCCTTGATGTGCTGACGGAAACCCCAAAAAACAATGCCATACGTGGCTGACTCGTTGAAACTTCTCGCGGTAATTAATAATGAAATTATCGCCTTTTATTAACTCCCGGGCGTAAATCATACTAGTAATATAAGTTTCATAACTAGCTTGCAAATCCTATGAATTATCTTTATTTGTATTATTCTTATTTTATTTTTTATTTTCTTTTAACTTTGTTTTTTCTTTCTTAAATTAATTTTCTTGATAATACCACCGGGATATGGTAATAGCAATTTGTTGATATTCACTAATATTTAACTTATTTACACCTATTCATTAAATGGCTGCTTTTCTTAAAATTTTCTGAGCTTATTTGGATGTTCATGCACGTGCTTAACGCTAAGCTAACAACCTTAATTACTGCTTGCTTTTATTCTCATCTTTATTTTCTAACCCTTCTTTTTTTTCTTTTGGAATATTATTCTCCTTAATGGGCTTAGGCTATTTCCGCTTTGGTTTTGTTTACTACTAATGCTTTTTCTTTTAACCATTTTTTCATAAAAATGAATTAAAACTTAGCTTTTTTATTATTTGAAATTGCAACTTCTTTTAAAATAATAAAATTAATTATAAATAATATACTAATAACTTCCCCACCTTTTGTAGCAAATACTAGTAAATAATCTTAATGTTTTCGTTGCTTTAATACTCTTTATAATATGTGGTTATAAATGCTATTAACTTTTCTTTAATGATAATATTTTGGACTTTATCGTATGCCGTATTTTTTCACTGTATCCCTAATAATTCTGATGCTCTGGCTGGCTGCTCGCTACACAAATGCATCAAAACCCATAACAACTCTTGAAATTGCTCCACGAAACGCTAGTATGCAGTCGCTGCTTTCTTCTTTAATCTCTTGGTTTGGTTCATGAAATGCTCTCGCAACCCGTCTTTTTTATACATCTGCTCGTACAACCACCACTGCTTGCATACTGCGAATTAATTCTGCTCATTATTTAAAAATGACCACCCTACTTTGGTTTTTAATGGCTAGTTTATCATTTTATCCCAATAAATAAGAAGAACTTACTTTATATTTACTTCTTAGTTTGTACTTATCTTTACTATTATTAACTTTCCAAACAACTTCTTTCTAGCCTCTTTAACCAACTCATGAACCATACTACGGAACTTTATTATGCTAAACCTTATATGCGAATATAAAATATTATTCCCAATTTATTAAATCTTTCCTTTGGTGGTAGTGGTATACTAAATCTTAAAATTGTATAACCAACTACGATATAACTATTGCATTAGCTTGAAATTTTTGCCATTATAGGCCATGGTTATAAACAAACGAATTAAATCTTGCGTCAAAATATAATAATTGGACGCTTTCTTCTTGGCTCTCTTTGTACTCAAACCGCGGTTTTCATACTATTTAATGGTTTCCCGTTGTTGCTTGTACGCCTCTTAAACTATTATCAACCGGGCCAACTTAATCACAGCCGAATATTTGGGCGTATAATCCTTTGCATTTAACTACTTATTGTCTTCCTGTATTCCTAAAACGGCCAACCTATTGATTACAATACTTTTGTACTCGTTGTCCTGCAATGGCTAGTTAAATAACGCAATCCACAACCGCAAAATCTGCCGCTGGATTTGTTTCATCCATTTGATTTCTTCGTCCGACGCTCCCTCCTTCTCCTCCTCTGCTCCGCTTTCTAAATCTCTCTGCTTCTTTTTTTACTACACAAACTCCTTAATGTTTGTTTACACGTTGTTAATGGCCACCTGTTGTTTCTTCATTAACTTATACCTTGGCCGCTTCTTGGGCTTAATGTCTTTAGACTGGAATATGTAACATAATAATTGCTTATATACTTTTGTGTACGCCTTTATTGTGGTAATATTTATTCAATTATTAAACGGCATTTGCACATTTTTATTCACTTTCTTCTGGTTCGCTTCAAACAACGCCTTTAACTTGACTATTGGTTGAATACAATGGTATTGTGCGTTCTAAATTAACTAATTAAATGCTTTGTATAATACCTTTAACTTGGGCTTATTGTCCTTCACGGGGGCAACCAATTCCCGCAACTCCTTTCAATTAAACGCTCCTAAATACTCAACCCATCCCACGCGGCGTAATCATGGGTTGGGCTCTTGGGATTCCTCCGGTTTGGTAATTTAGCGGCGTGCTTCCTCTTCTGCTTGCTGCATGGCTTGCTTTAACGTCGCCTTTGCGGTATCCAAATCAACGTCTTTGGTTAATATGGCTGGATTAAAATTGGTTGCTTGTACCTCGAAAAATTGCGCTTTTGGCCCCCAGACAAAAAAATGTTGGCAATGGACGTCGCTTTTCCATGGGAATTGCTTCTCTGTTCCTGCCTTGGGCTTACCCTTTTGCTTATTCTCCCATCTATGCTCTTGCTAACAATGCTTCCGAATTTGATTCTTATGGTAATTAATAAATTGATATAATTGTTTATTTTTGTCCTTGAACTTATATTGTATTTCATTTGTTTTTGGTGGTTGCAACTTGGGAATAGGGGGGCTACTTGCTAATGGGAAAATCAACTTATTTAACTTTGCCCGGCTTGTAATTAACCCTTTAATGGCCTCGATATGTTGGAAAATGCGCGTTTATTTATTCTATGGTATATTATGCTTGTTTTTATTTCTTAAATGTATATTAATACTACTAAGCAATATGGCATACTTGCACTTGAAACATACTACTATACGCTAAGTTGGGAAATGCACAAATGGATTTATGATTAATGTAAATATAAGTCAAATTAACTTGATTATTTCTTTTTCTACACTATACGTCTTTTTGCCCTTACGCGTTTGGTATTTATACTCCGAACTTATGCGTATTATGGCTGGTAGTAATTTCTGCTTTTATGCTTTTATGCTTTTATATTCACTTTATGCTTGGGATTTGCATTTGGCTTGTGCATTTGCTTTTTTCATTAAAACTTAATAATAACAATTGTTTTCTCGTAAAATTCACCTTATAATGGAGTTTTGGTGAAAATCTTGACGAGGTTGGTATCGCATATGCCTGGGCCAACTCATATGCGAGTTTGAGCCGCATCCGAGCTTATTTAAACGTAACCTCAACAAGTCGAATTAATTAACTTGAATTGACTTCCTCGGCAATTTTACGCTAAATATTTATATGGGAAATAAAGTCGAAATGACTTAATTTAACTTCCTTAGCTTGAATAAATCTTATTATAACTTTTTTTTTTTCTTTTCTTATTATTTTTAACTTTAATTATTTTTGTTTCTTCTTTTTCTTTTCTTTTTAATTATATTTTATAACTCTTGTTTATTTTATTTCTAACTTTTACTTTATTACTCGTTTATTAATTATTCCCTACTTCTTTTTCTTTATATTTTACTTAATATTATAACTAACCTTATTTATTTAAATACTACTTTTTTTTCTAATTATCCTCTCTTTTTTTAATTCTTAACTCTTATTAATTCTTATTATCCTCTCCTTCTCGCGTGCTTCGCGCTAATGGCTTTGACCCGGATCCTTAATTCTCTAATAAATACCTTTTAAAACCTACTACACTATTTCTTTTCTTAAAAAACGCCTTGATTTTGATATGCTCTTTTATATGCTTATTTCCCTAAATCCTTTTTCACTTTTTTAACCTGATCGTCAATTAATAAAATACTTGTAATAAAACACTGGCTTCCATGGCCCCCCAAATTGCCTTCTCGCCAAACCATCTCAATATTTCCTTCTTAACTTCCGCTTCTTTCTCCAAGCCTAACTACTCGTTTAATTCCTAAATATCCCTTGCTTGCATATATGACTAAACCACTTGATTTAACACCTTGGACGGTCTTACAATTAAAATGGCGGTAATGACTGGTTGGATAATTCCTTCGTATTAATACATGCTTCTCGGAATTTGCTAAAACTTTTGATTCTCTTCGTAAATTTCCTCTTATTGCATACAAATCTACTAAGTAACTTTGCAATTATAACAATTAGTATATACTTAAAAATAAACGCTTTGTAATGCCTAGACTTCTTTGCAAACTAATTTATGCTTTTTATTCATGCACTCTTCAAATATATATTAGATATCAACTTAACGGCCGCCACACTTCCAAACGTAACACAATAAATACTTGCTAACCCACATATTTAATTAATTTTCCAAATCTCATACGTTATAATCTTCTTACTAATTATATTCTTAAACTTGCAATTGTTATTATTACTACTAAATCTTTTGGAACTGGAACTCTTTTCGTTTTACTAAACTAATCAAATCTGCCGCAAACTCTCAATCAAAACTCTTAGTACTACTTTGTGAATATGCTAAAAGTGAACTGGAAAATGAATTATTGCTGCTATTAAATCCATTTATGGGGACGCCGGCGGCTTGAACACTACTAAATGGGATATTAATGGCGCTATTTATTAACCGGCCTTACTTTTCTTGCTCCTTCTGGGCTTCTTTAACATATGCTTGCCGCTTTGCTTTCAATTCTTTCATCGTGGTATTACTCTTGTAACACATATTGCAATACTTTTTCTTATTCTTATACTTTACTTAATTAATTTTCCCATTTATTTCTTAATTCAAATAAATTCGCCGACACTTAGCACCACTCATAAATTGCTCAACCTTTTGCCTCTTAATCCTCTCTTTCTCCTTTGCCGTTATAGCAATATAAAACTTAAGCGGTTATCATTGTGCTTACTCATGCGACTTTTGCAATGCTTCTTGCTTTTCAACGAGCATCATAATAATAACTTAACTTCTCAACCTATCCCGCCCGCCTTGTTCACTTTCTTAATCATAATTCCGCATTTAATAAATAAGCCTAATATAAATTACTACCTAAATATCTGAATGGTCAATACCTAATCCAAATGCATTGGTGGCAATAATAACACGTTTATTGAAACTCTCCCACGCCTTTTAAATCTCATCTTTAACTGCGGCATTACCTACATCTTAGTAATATACATGGCAATTTAATGCACTGCTCACCTCCTGGGTGGTGACAATGCTACTGCTATATATAATGATTTTCGCTAGTGCGAGGTATTTATTTAACTTCTTTTCCACTAACTTGCAAACGGTTGTAATATCCCCTCTCTTAAACTCATTTTTCTCATACTTAACCGCGAAATACGCAATATTAAGACAACTAGTAAGCAATTAAAATATGTGAATATTATTAACCCAAATCTTTATAATATTTATGAATTTTGGCTTGGCATGTGGTAGCAATATTGCCATTAAATAAACTATTTGCACCCCCCTTTCCACTATTTCGCTTAATTGCTTTATCTTCAAACGAAATTCGAGGGTGCTGTTTAAAACCGTGTAATATTTATTAAATATAAATCAATTTAATTAATGCAATCCTTGCAACTGGTCCAAAAATGTCCCAAATGTCTTGCTAACGGCTGACTCCGGGGTGACGATGATAATTTGGCTGGGGAAATGGTATTGCTTGGGATTTCATTTCACACATAAAATGCCTAATTGCTAATATCATTCCACTATATACTTTTATAATGAAACCAATAGGCTGATGATAATGGTGGTGCTGGAATGCATACTTTTGGCTGGTAATTGGAATAATACCGTTTTCCCAATCCCCGTTGCTATTACGCTTAAAATGGGGCTTTGGTGCTTTATGATGGCTTTTAATACGAGCTCTTGCAATTCACGGAATTGGGCTTTGCTTTTCAATATCTTTTTCAACTTTGCATGGATGTTAACACCCCGTAATCGCTTCCACCGGGCCATCTGTGCATCTTGCATTTCTTTTTTATACACTTGCCGCTTTCTCTTGGCTTTCCCACTTATCCCAACGCCTTAATATGCTAACGGAAACCCCAAAAAACAATGCTATACGTGGCTAACTCGCCGAAACTTCTTTCGGCGACTAATAATGGAATTGTTACCTTTCATCAACTCCTTAGTATAAATTATACTTGCAACATAAGTCTCGTGATTAGCTTGCAAATTCTATGAATTATTCCCATTGGCATTATCTTTATCCCATTCATTACCCTCTTTTAACTTTGTTTTTTCCTTTTTAAACCGGTTTTTTTGGCAATACCGCTGGGATATTGTAATAGCAATTTAGTGGTAATTATTAATATTTAACTCATTAATCCTTATTCATCGTACGGCAGCTTGCTTCAAGATCTGCCGCGCTCTTTTTGACGTCCACGAACGGGACTGCCATTAAGCTAACAACTTCTTTTAATTCATTTAGTTTTTGCCCTTGCCTTTTTCTTTTTAATTATCTTTTTCTTACTTTTTAAAAACGTTATTGCTTTTCTTAGATATCTACTACTTTTGCTTTAGGCTTATTTACTACCGGTGCTTCTTCTTCTAATTATTTTCCCACAAAAATAAACTACTGCTTAGTTTTCTTATCGCTTGAAATTGTAACTTCTCCCAAAACGGTAACACTAACTATAAATAATATACTAATAATTCCCTAATTTCTTGGGGTAAATATTAGTGCATGATTTTGATATTTCTACTACTTTAATAACTCTTATGGTACGTGGCTACAAACGCAATTAAACCCTCTTCAATGAAAATGTTTCGTACGCCATTATACGCCGTATTCTTTCATCGTATTTCCAACAACTTCGGTGCTTTAGCTGGCTGATCACCGCATAAATGCATTAAAACCCATAATAACTCCTAAAACCGCTTCATGTGGCGCTAATACGCGGCTACGGCTTTCCTCTTTAACCTCCCTGTACTGTCCATGAACTGCTCTTTCAATTGCTTCTCCTTATACATCTTCTCGTATAATTACCACTACTTGCATGCTGCGAACTAATTCCACTTGTTGTCTAAAAACGACCACCCCACCCGGGTCTCGAATAGCTGGTTTATTATTTTGTTCTAATAGATTGGTGGCATTTGCTTCATATTTACTTCTTAGTTTTTACTTATTCTTATCACTATTAACTTCTTAAATAACTTCTCTTTTGCCTCCCCAACTAATTCATGAACTATGCCTTGGAATTGGTTTATGTTAAATTAAATCTTGGGATATAAAATATTATTTTTAATTTATTAAATCTTTTTTTTGGCGATAGTAGTATACTAAATCTTAAAATTGTACAACTAATTATAATATAACCATTGTATTAGCTTAAGGTTTTTGCCATTGTGGGCTATAGTTATAAACGAATAAACCAAATCTTAAGTCAAAATGTAATAGCTTAATGCTCTCTCTTTGGCTATCTTGGGACTTAAACCACGCTCTTGGTATTATGCAATGGCCTCCCGTCGCCGCTTGTACGCCTCTTGAACCATCATCAACTGGGCCAACTTGATTACGATCGAATATTTGGGTGTGTAATTCTCGGCATTCAACTACCCATCGTTTTCTCGTATTCCCAAAATAGTTAACTTACTAATTAATACACTCTTGTACTCGTTGTCTTGCAATGGCTGGTTTAACAACGCAATTTATAATCGCAAAATTTGCCGCTGAATCCGGCCTATTTACTTAATCTCTTTATTTAATTCCTCCTCTTCCTTTCTTTCTAAATTCCCCTCTTAGTTTTCTTTTTACCACACAAATTTCTTAACGTTTGTCCATATGTTATTAATAGCTATTTATTGCCTCTTCATTAACTTAAATCTTGGCCGCTTCTTAGGCTTAATGCCTTTAGACCGGAATATGTAATACATCAACTACTTGCAAATCTCTATATATCGTATAATAATGATAATGTTTATCCAATTATTAAATGGCATTTAAACTTCTTTACCCACCTTCTTTCTATTTGCTTTAAATAATGCCTCTAATTCTACTACTTATTAAACACAATAGTATTATGCGTTTTAAATTAACCAATTAAATGCTTGGCATAACACTTCCAACTTTTGCTTGTTTTCCTTAATAAGGGCAACTAATGCTCGTAATTTTTCCCGGTTAAACCCTTTTGAATACTCAACCTAACTTATGCGATATAATCATGGATTTAGCTCCCGGGATTCCTTTGGCTTGGTAATTTAATAACACTGCTTCTCGTTGGCTTGTTGCATCTTTTAGTTTAATTGATTTTTAATGGCCTTCAAATTAACGTCTCCGAATGGCATTGCTAGATTAGATTTTATTGCTTGAATTTTAAAAAACTGTGCCCCTAGTTCTCAAATGAAAAAATGTTGGTAATAAACATTGGTTCTTCACGGCATTTGCATCTCTCTTCTTGTCTTTGGCCGGCCTTTTTTTTGCGAATTCTCCCAATAATGTACTTAACGACAATGCTCTTAGATTTTCCGTACTTAGTATGCAATGTATTGGTATTAATTACCGTATGTGTTTTGCAATTGACATTTTAACTTGTCTTTCTTAGGCTATTGTAATGTGGGAATGGAGAGGTTACTTACTAGTGGAAATACCAAATGATTTAATTTTATACTTTTGGTCTTTAAACCTTAAATGCCTTGGATTACTTGCATAATATATTCTCGATTAGCTTTCACGGCCTTATGCTTTTCTTTATTTTTTAAATAGGTATTAATATAATTGGGTAACATAGCATATTGGCATTTGAAACACACAACAACTTCCTGCGCTGAGAAATAAGTAAATGGATTTATTTTATGAATGTGTATCAAATTAACTTAATTCTTTTGGTTAAAATTCTTCTATTTCTTACGTTGTTTTAACTACTCTACGCATCGCTTTCCTTAACGCGTTGTAAATCCACGCTCTGCCCCTGTACGCCTAATGGCTAGCGCAATTTCCGATTTTATACATTTGTACGTTTATACCTACTTTATGCTTGCGATCGATGTTTGGGCTGACTTGGCTTGTGCACCTACTTCCCCCATCAAAAATAAACGACGACGACTATCTCTTTGTTAAATTAGCCTTCTAATGAGGTTCTAGTGGAAATCTCAACGGGGCTGATGTCGCATATGCTGGGGCCAACACATACTTGAATTTAAGCCGCATCCGAGCCCGTTTGGGTGTAACCCTAATAAACGGACTTAGGTAAATAAACTTGACCTTCTCGGCAAATCCACGCTAATGGGTTGTATAAGGAAGTAAACAAACTTAACCCCAAGTCCATTTAGGAATTATGAATAGGCATCCTTTTCCATCTATCTTAAGTCTTCTTAATTTGGGAATCGGGGGCTGGGTTAAACTAATAGGAATTGGTAACTTATTTAATTCTGCTTAACATAAAATTAACCCTTTAATCCGGTTTACTTCTTTTGAAATCTGCTCTCGTGCTTCCTTGGTTATATTATGGCTATTGGAACCGCTTAAATGGTGGGAAATCTGGCTGGGTAACACGGCATACTGGCATACGCTGTATACCACTACTTTGAATACTAGCAAATGAACAAATGGATTTATAACTTGACTTTTTCTTTAAATTGTTTAAATAATATTTCTCTTCTCTTACTCTTTTTACGCGTCTTGCTGCCCTTACGCGTTCGGCACCCATAATTTGAACCCATGCGTGGTATGGCTGGCTGTAATTTCCGCTTTTATACTTTTATACTTTTATACTTACTTTATGCTTGGGAACCGCATTTTGGCTGACTTGGCCTGTGCATCTGCTTCCCCCATCAAAAATCGACGACGACTACTGTCTCCTCGCAAAACTCACTTAATAATGGGGTTCTAGTAAAAGTTTCGACGGGGCTGGTGTCGCATATGCTGGGGCCAACTCATACTCGAATTTGAGCCTCATCCGAGCTTATTTGAACGTAACCTTAACAAATGAATTTAATCAAATGAATCTTATGGCCTTGGTAAATCTATGCTAATGGGTTGTATGGGGAATTAAATGAATCTTATATTAGATTTATTTAATAATAATGGATAGATCTTATTATAACTTTTTTTTTTTCTTTTCTTATTATTTTTAACTTTAATTATTTTTGTTTCTTCTTTTTCTTTCCCTTTTAATTATATTTTATAATTCTCGTTTATTTTATTTCTAACTTTTACTTTATTACTTGTTTATTAATTATTCTCTACTTCTCTTTCTTTATATTTTACTTAATATTATAACTAATCTTATTTATTTAAATACTACTTTCTTTTCTAATTATCCTCCCTTTTTTTAATTTTTAACTCTTATTAATCCTTATTATCCTCTCCTTCTCGCGTACTTTGCGCTAATGGTTTTGGCTCGAATCCTTAACTCTCTAATAAATACCTTTCAAAATCTACTACACCATCTTTTTTCTTAAAAAACGCCTTGATTTTGATATGCTCTTTTATATGCCTATTCTCCTAAACCCTTTTCCACTCTTTCAACCCAACCATCAACTAATAAAATACTTGTAATAAAACACTGGCTTCCATGGCCCCCCAAATCGCCTTCTCGCCAAACTATCTCAATATTCTCTTCTTAACTTCCGCTTTTTCCTCCGGGCCTAACCACTCGTTTAATTCCCAAATACCCCTCGCTCGCATATATGACCAAACCGCTTGATCTAACACCTTAGACAGCCCTGCAACTAAAATGGCGGCAATAACTGGTCGAATAATTCCTTTATATTAACATATGCCCCTCGGAACTTGCTAAAACTTCCAATTTCCCTCGTAAATTTCTTCTCATTGCATACAAATTTGCTAGGCAACTCCGCAATTATGACAATTAGCATATACTTGAAAATAAACGCTTTGTAATGCTTAGACTTCTTTGCAAATTAATTCATACTTTTCATCTATGTACTCTTCAAATGTATACTAAATATTAACTTAATGGCCGCCATACTTCCAAACGTAACACAATAAACACTTGCTAATCCATATATTTAATTAATTTTCCAAATCCCATACGTTATGGCCTTTTTGCTAATTATGTCCTTAAACCTGCAATTATTATTATTGCCGCTAAATCTTTTGAAACTGGAACTCTTTCTGTTCTACTAAACTAATTGAATTTACCGCAAACCCTCAATTAAAACTTTTAATGCTACTTTGTAAATATATTGAGAGTGAACTGGAAAATGGACTATTGCTGCTATTAAATCCGTTCATGGGGACGCCGGCGGCTCAAATACTGCTAGATAGGATATTAATGGCGCTATCCATTGACCGGCCTTGCTTCTTTTGCTTCTTTCGAGCTTCTTTAACATATGCTTGCCGCTTCGCCTCCAATTCTTTTATCGTGGTATTACTCTCGTAATACACATTGCAACACTCTTCCTCGTTTTTACACCTTACTTAATTAATTTTTTTATTCATCTTTTAATTTAAATAAATCCGCCAACACTTGGCATTACTTATAAATCACTTAACCTTTTGCTTCTTAATCCTCTTCTTCTTCTTCGCCGTTATAATAATATGAAACTTAGGCGATTATCATTGTGCTTGCTTATGCGACTTTTGCAATGCCTCTTGTTTTCCAACGAGCATTATAATAATGGCTTAACTTCTCAACCCATCTTGCCCGTTTTGTTCACTTTTTTAACTATAATTTTGCATTTAATAAATAAGCTTAATATGAATTACTACCTAAACATTTAAACAGTTAATGCCTAATCCAAATGCATTGGTGGCAATAATAACACATTCATTAGAATTCTCCCACGCTTTTTAGATCTTATTTTTAATTGTGGCATTACTTACATCTTAGTAATATGCGTGGCAATCTAATGCACTGCTCACCTCTTGGGTGGTAACAATGCTGCTGCTGTATATAATGATTTTCGCTAGTGCGGGGTATTTGTTCAATTTCTCTTTTACTAACTTGCAAACGGTTGTAATATTTTCTTTCTTAAACTCATTCTCTTCATACTTAACCGTGAAATACGCAATATTAAGACAATTAGTGGGCAATTGAAATATGTGGATATCATTGGCTTGGATTTTTATAATATTTATGAATTTTGGCTCGGCATGTGGTGGTAATATTGCCATTAAATAAACCATTTGCACCCCCCTTTCCACTATTTCGCTTAATTGCCTCATCTTCGGACGAAATTTGAGGGTATTGTTTAAAATCGTGTGATATTTATTAAATACAAACTAATCCAACTAATGCAACTTTTGCAATCAATTCAAAAATGTCCCAAATGTTTTGCTAACAATTAACTCCAAGGTAATAATAATAATTTAACTAAGGGAATAACATTGCCTGGGATCCTATTTCACACATAAAATGCCTAATTACTAACATCGTTTTACCATATGCTTTTGTAATAAAACCAATGGGCTGATAATAATGGTGGTGCTGGAATGCATACTCTTAGCTGGTAATTAAAATAATAACGTCTTCCCAACCCCCGTCGCCATTACGCCTAAAATGGGGCTTTGGTGCTTTATAATGGCTTTTAACACGGGCTCTTGCAATTCACGAAACCGGGCCTCGTTTCTCAACATCTTTTCCAACTTCGCATGGATGTTAATACCTTGTAATTGCTTCTACCAGGCCATCTGTGCATCCTGCATCTCTTCTTTATACACCTGCCGCTTTCTCTTGGCTCTCTTACTCATCCCAACGCCTTGATGTGCTGACGGAAACCCCAAAAAACAATACTATACGTGGTTAACTCGCCGGAACCTTTCTCGGCGGCTGATAATGGAATTGTTACTTTTTATTAACTCCCTAGCATAAATTATGCCTGCAACATAAGTCCCGTAATTGGCTTGCAAATCTCATAAATTGTTCTCATTGATATTATTTTTATTTTATTTATTACTCTCTTTCAACTTCGTCTTCTTCTCTTTAAACCGATTCTCTTAGCAATACCGCCGGGATATTGCAATGGCAATTTAGCGGTAATTGCTAATATTTAATCCATTAACTTTTATTCATTGTACGGCAGCTTGCTTTAAGATCTGCCGCGCTTTCTTTAACGTTCACGAACGGGACTGTCGTTGGGCTAACAACCTCTTCTAACTCATTTGGTTCTTGCTCTTATCTTCTTCTTTTTGATTATCTCTCTCTTGCTTTTTGAAAACGTTATTGCTTTCCTTAAACATTTGCTGCTTTCGCTTTAGGCTTATCTACTACTAGTGCTTCTTTTTTTAACTATCTCCCCACAAAAATGAACTGCTGCTTAGTTTCCTTGTTGCTTGGAACTATAACTTTTCCCAAAATAGCAATACTAATCATAAATAATATATTAATAACTCCCCAACTTTTTGGGGTAAATACTAGTGCACGATCTTAATATTTTTATTGCTTTGATAATTCTTATGATACGTGGTCACGAATGCAATTAAATCCTTCTTAATGAAAATATTTTGTACGCCATCGTACGCCGTGTTTTTTCACCGTATTCTCAATAACTTTAGTGCTTTGGCTGGCTAACCACCGCATAAATGCATTAAAACTCATAATAACTCTTGGAACTGCTTCACGTGGCGCTAATACGCGGCTACGGCTTTCCTTTTTAATCTCCTCGTACTGTCCATGAATTGCCCTTTCAACTGCTTCTTCTTATACATCCTTTTGTACAACCACTACTGCTTGCATGCTGCGAATTAATTCCACTTGTTGTCTAAAAACGACCACCCCACCCGGGTCTTAAATGGCTAGTTTACTATTTTGTTTTAATAAATTAGTAGTACTTGCTTCACATTTACTTTTTAGTTTCTACTTATCTTTACCATTATTAACTTCTTAAATAACTTCTCTTTTGCTTTTTTAACTAATTTATAAACTATGCCTTGGAATTGGCTCATACTAAATTAAATCTTAGGATATAAAATATTATTTTTAATTTATTGGATCTTTTTTTTAGTGGTGGTGGTGTACCAAATCTTAAAATCGTACAATTAACTACAATATAACCACTGCATTAGCTTAAGGTCTTTGCCATCGTGGGCCATAGTTATAAATAAATAAACCAAACCTTGGGTTAAAACGTAATAGCTTGATGCTCTTTTTCTGGCTACCTCGGGACTTAAATTATGCTTTTGGTATTGTGCAATGGCCTCCCGTTGCCGCTTGTACGCCTCTTGAACTACCATCAACCGGGCCAACTTAATTATAGCCGAATATTTGGGTATGTAATTCTTGGTATTTAATTACTTATTGTTTTTTTGCATTCTTAAAATAGCTAACCTACTAATTAATACACTTTTGTACTTGTTGTCTTGCAATGGCTGGTTTAACAACGCAATTTATAACCGCAAAATCTACCGCTGAATCTGGCCTATTTACTTAATCTCCTCGTTTAATTCCTCCTTTTCCCCTCTTCCCAAATCCCCCTCCTAGTCTTCTTTTTACCACACAAATTTCTTAACGTTTATTTACACGTTGTTAATAGCCATTTACTGCCTCTTTATTAACTTAAATCTCGGCCGTTTTTTGGGCTTAATGCCTTTAAACTAAAATATGTAATACATTAATTGCTTGCAAATCTCCGTATATCGCATAATAATGGTAATGTTTATCCAATTATTAAATGGCATTTGGACTTCTTTACCCACCTCTTTTTTATTTGCTTTAAATAATGCTTTTAACTTTACTACTTACTAAACACAATGGTATTATGCGTTTTAAATTAACTAATCAAATGCTTAGCATAACACTTTTAACTTTTGCTTATTCTTCTTAACGAGGGCAACTAATGCTTGTAATTTTTCCCAGTCAAACCCTTCTAAATGCTCAACCTAACCTATGCGACATAACCATGGATTTAGCTCCCGGGATTCCTCTGGCTTGGTAATTTGACGATGCTACTTCTCGTTGACTTGTTGCATCTCCTGATTTAACCGATTTTTAATGGCCTCCAAATCGACGTCTTTAGATAGTATTGCTGGACTAGATCTTACTGCTTAAACCTTAAAAAACTGTGCCTTTAGTTCCCAAACGAAAAAATGCTAGCAATAGACACCGGTTCTTCACGGTATTTGCACCTCCCTCCCTGTCTCTGGCCGGCTTTTCTTTTGCGAATTCTCCCAATAATGTACTTAACAACAATGCTCTTGGATTTTTTGTACTTAGCATATAATGTATTAGCATTAATTACCATATGTGTTTTGCAATTAATATTTTAACTTGTCTTTCTTAGGCTGTTGTAATGTGAGAATAGGGAGGTTACTTATTAATGAAAATACCAAATAATTCAACTTTATACTCTTGGTTTTTAAATCCTAAATGCTTTAAATTGCTTGCACAATATATTTTCAATTGGCTTTCATGGCCTTGTGCTTTCCTTTATTCTTTAAATGAGTATTAATATAATTAAGTAACATGGCATATTGACATTTAAAACACACAACGACTTCCTGCGCTAAGAAATAAGTAAATAAATTTATCTTATGAATATGTATTAAATTAACTTAATTCTTTTAGTTAGAATTCTTTTGTTTTTTATGTTGTTCTAACTACTTTACGCGTCGCTTTCCTTGACGCGTTGTAAATCCACGCTTTGCCCCTGTA
This sequence comes from Cadophora sp. M221, assembly GCA_017366145.1. Taxonomy (NCBI): domain Eukaryota; kingdom Fungi; phylum Ascomycota; class Leotiomycetes; order Helotiales; family Ploettnerulaceae; genus Cadophora; species Cadophora sp. M221. The sequence goes on from JAFJYG010000569.1 coordinate 17,027, forward strand.
CGCCTAATGACTGGCGCAATTTCCGATTTTATACATTTGTACGTTTATACCTACTTTATGCTTGCAATTAACGTTTAAGCTAACTTGGCCTATGCACCTGCTTCCCTCATCAAAAATGAATAACGACGATTATCTCTTCGTTAAACTGGCCTTTTAATGGGGTTCTGGTGGAAATCTTAATGAGGCTGATGTCGCATATGCTGGGGCTAATACATACTCGAATTTGAGCCGCATTTGAGCCCGTTTGGGTGTAACCCTAATAAACGGACTTGGGTAAATGAACTTAATCCTCTCGGTAAATCCACGCTAATGAGTTGTATGGGGAAGTAAACGAACTTGACCCCAAGTTCATTTAGGAATTATGAATAGGAATTATGGATAGACTATTTTATTTATTTTAATAATGAAAATAAAACAAAGATTGCTTGATTTCTTAAAATAGCTTTTTATATATTATTAAATTAAGTTTTATTTTATAAATTCTATTTTTTTAAATCTTTTTTTAAAAAATTTCTTGTCTTTCTTTTTTATATTTTTTTCTCATATTTCTTTTATTTATTCTTATTTTTTATTTTTTATTTTTTTAATTAATAATTAAATTCTTTTATACCTTGGCCGTTTTTTTTTTAAAAAAAATAAAAAATAAAAAAACTATTCTTATTAAAATCCTTTTTTTAATATCTTAATCCTAACTCCTATTGTTGTACGTTTTTTTTATAACTCTCGTTTGAACTATTCCTTGATATCTCTGCCCTTTTTTAAATTGTAATAAAATCCCCTTTTTTTAATATCCCTTTCTAATGAATTATTTGTATAAGTATTATATGTAATATAAGTTTACGTAAAATAATACACAAAAAACATATCTTATTTTTATTTACTTATTAAAGTCGATCATGTCCTACTAACTTTATGTTAGCTATTAATATAAGAAATACTCTATTTACCTTTATACTATTTACCTGGCCTGTTCGAACTTCTCGCAATACGCTTCAAACGCCTCGACGGCCTTGTTGCGGTTAAACCTCCCTTAATCACTGACCTCGTCAAGCTATCGCTGCAACTGTGCAACCCCAATCACTTTATAGCCCTCTCGGTTCAATCATTTCTTCAGCTAGCCCTGCCGATGTAGTATAAACAGCACCGGCATAATCACGTCCCTATACGAGCAAGTAATATCTAGCGAAGTTCGAAGCTCGTACTTATCAATATCTTCCTTACACTAAGAACACCTGCCCCGCCGAAAGTAATTTATTTTATTTTGCTAGTTTATACACTCGAAATACCCAAGATTATTTGCCAAGCCCTTGGACTGGTAGTACGTCTTATACCAATGCTTATTATTGCTCTGCGGCGCCCTTGTTACCTCGCAGTAGATGCAATGCCTACCAAGCCACTTAATTACCCGCGAGCGCCGGCTCAAGATGTCCTCTTTGGCTGACTCGACTGCCCTGCCAATTTCCTTTTCTACTTCCAACTCGACTTCCACCTCGTCCTCACCATCTGCTTCGTTCAGGGGAGTACTTAACTCCTCTTCCGTTATGGCAATGACGGCGCCATCTAAACACTCGGTACTACTTCCGTCCCTTCCCCCCTTAGCCCTATTATCTCTCTAAAGCATTGTTCATAAAAGCCACATCTCGTTGCTAACAACGGCGCCTTAGACTTTCTATCAAGCCCAAAGACCAAGCCATTTCCAATATCCCACAATATTTTGGCCATGATAGCCCCCTTCAGCGAGTGCTCCTTGGCTATGGGGAAGACAAAACCAGCTGAGCCATAAACACGCCGCAACACCACTTCATTGGCATGCTTACTTGTTCTCGATTCCTTTACAAATCTGCTGGCTAATCCCACACTTCCAACAGTCACGGCACCTTTGATCAAGCTAAATGCCTTGCCGTAGCCATTTGCTTTGTTCTACATTCAAACCACTAGTCCTCGTGCACGTTGCTAGCGAATGCTTTGCTTCAGCCAACCCATATATCGCCCAGTAGAACCCATAATGCCTTTGAATCTTGTTCATTTTACCCTCAAATCGCTGCAACTTAGTGGCGATTTGAACCTAGCTTGCAATCCAATCCGAAACCCCTCCTCCGCAGCAGTCGCAAAGCCGTTTACCAACCTCCTCATAAGTTTGTCCTTCCTCATCAAGATAACCACTCATAGCAAAACGTTGATATTCTTGTGTCTAAATAAACCATTGCATGGCAAGCTCGTCGACTGTTAACTCCGCAGCGTTTTGCTTCTCCAGCCGCTAATATTTAGCATTTTCAAGTAAAATAATGGAATTAACATCCTCCCCGGCTTGCCTACCACGCCTAGTCTCTTGTGCAAAGTCAATCATATCATACGAGACACTAATATGCACGATATAAATAATCTTGGGATAGTCTTTACTAGTGCTAAGCGCCTTAGTTGTAGCTATAAACCCAGCCTTTTTTAACCATTTTTCTACAATTGTATCCTTTTCGTTAACCATCAAATGGTAATACGGACATCTTAACACCTTGGCCACTTTTTTAGTCCCATCCCGGCTACTATAATAAAAAATTCCACGCTCCCCGGGCCCGAGACGCCGTAATTGTGCCATTTTCTTAACTAGCTTTAACATATTTTTATTAGGATATTGCTGCACTATGTACCGGATGTTGGCTCGAACTGTGCTCATATAAATTAAACGAAAGTCAAATATGTGCATTACTTCTTGCAACTTATTGAGTTGAATTGGTGGGAGTATAGCCGTTAGTAAGATTATGAGGCATTGAAGCATCTAAAGATGATTAAGCTATTGTAGCTTGGGCTGGTAATCACTAGCTGTAAATGTAAGATGACATTCATTAAGCATGATACGCCGTAGTAGTTTTTGTTTTCGGAGCATTGATTTATATGTAATGAACCCGGTGGTGGCTGCCCGGTCAGCGCTAACTACTACTATGGGGGCATACCGCGTCTCTTCATGGTGCCAGATGATATGCTCGATATGTGCAAGCCGTAGCCGCCGTACGTAGTCCTTCTTGAGTGCATTGAACGGTGCCACCACGATGCTAACACTTGGGTCCCGAAGTATAGCTGGAAGTGTAAATGTCAGCGTTTTACCGCCACTAGTAGGTAATACTACGATTAATGAAGTCTGTTGATTTAGCGCTGCAAAAACGGCCTCTTTTTGTTCGTTTGAACGGAACTCGGGCTCTTCTTGGCTCAGCACCTTCTTTAGCCCTTCATAAATCTCTTCTCCAGAGTAGACGGGGACTGTGGCCAATGGTAAAACACTAGTTGTTGCGGCTTTAAATCGTGGCCAATTAGGAAACATTATGAGCTTTGAGCCTAATGGTTTATACTTAAATGCATTTAAACTTATTGGGATTAATAACTTGGCTAGAAACGGACTAGACGAATTGGTCAGCGGTGGTATAAAAACCACTGACTGTGGTTTTCCTAATAGTGATCTAGACCTCTTTGGCGTGAGACTAGCTAGTAGTGTCTCATAAGACAAAACTTAATGATGCTTAGCTAATGGGGATAATTTCTTACTATCTAACCCTAGTAGTTAATACCACTATAAACTAATGGCCCCAAAAATCCAAATGCTCTTATTACTCAAGTTCTGAATTATATTATTACGCACGCCATACCGCTTTGCAATATCCTTCCTATAAGCAGCTGCAAAATCCACAGCACTTACAACGACATTAGTATCTTCATGTGGCATATCCTTAGTTACGAGTAAATCCCTTATAAACTCGGCACTAATATATTCACGGCTTATTTTAATTGCCATATTTTGGTAATCCTATGTCGTTAATCGTACTTTTAACCAAATAGCGGTTTCCTGTGTCAAGACCTTAGTCAAGTGCTTACGAGTCCATGAACCATGCTTATTATGCCAGAGATGATCACTCCAAGGGAGTCCGTTCGTTTTCTGGTCTAAAGTCTCTAAAAATGGCTACACGTAAGCCAAATATATGGCCTAAATTTGTCCTATTCGCTATAAGAGAAATCGTGGGATAACCTTAGCTTCGCCAAAGAGTGCTTAAGACTTGTGATATCGTGTAATATACGCGATTTATTCGCTAATTACATAGATATTGCGCTCTTAAAGAAGTCCATTGCGGAACCAAATGGGCGTAATCTCTTCTTCGCGACCTGGTGGGCCATCGCCCTTATGCCCTAAAGCGAGCAACAGTTCTTTTAGTCGTCTTTGCAGCTGCTAATACTCGCGGACTCTTGTTATTCGCCATGTGTTTTTCTTTTGGTCTCATAGCTACTAGTATTTGAGAGCTTTTAATATCTGGTTCATTATTTATTACCTTTTATCCTTTATTTCATTTGCCTTATTTGTAACCTATAAAGTACCTTGTGTAGCTAATAACAAATTATCTTAGATTATATTCAAATTAATCTTAAATCGGTTCTTCTTTTAAGCTACCTACATGAGATCCTTTCACAAAATGTCTTTGGCCTCTTGGATTATATTATAAATAGCATCCTTAAACTACTTAATTAGTAGTAGCTTCTCATGAAATTTCAAGATATCACTATTCGAACGATTCGTTTCAAACCAAGTCTAAGTAATACTAGGTTAGTTGATCTTTTGCATGCTCATTGTCTTGCCATACCTCAACATCTTAATTAAGAAGCTGCATGGGCTATAGCTTTCAACCACCAGATATTTCTTTCGCAACTCAAGAAACTGGTCGATATCTTCCGCAGTTTGCTCTGCCCTCGTGGCTATTAGGAGTATATACTCAACAAACAACACTCGGACGCAGTACATAAATCCAGCGAGCATATATAAATACTCGTCACCACGCCTCAAGCGATTCTCGTCTTCCACAATGCCTAAGACGGCCGCAAAATAAATCATGAGATTATCAAATCAATCATGGCCTTTTAAACTTTGCAAAATCATGAACATTATAAGCGCACTTATCTTTTGGACCTGGATGTTCTCGTCTTCTCCGGATTCTAATGACTCAAGCATGTCTTGCAATAGCTATTTCTGCTTTGGGCTGAATTTTGCTAGTTCACAGCAGTCTTTCATCACATCAAGCTCTCCACTATCACCAGCCTCTTGGGTCTCACCCCCCTCTTCATCCTCGTTTATAACAGCCTCTTGGGTCTTATTTCCTTCACCCTCTTTAACTTCGTCCGCAACAGCCTCTCCATCGTTGTTTATTAACCCTTCATTTCCACTCTCACTTTTATTACTTTCGCAGCTCTCTCTCTTTTTCTGCGCTACGTACACTCGTAATAAATAGCAAGCAAAACGCCAAAGATACGTAATATACTAGTCCAAGCTGTTCTCATTTTGCAACCGCACTATGAGTCGGTTCTCAACCTTCTTAGTCAAGTTTGCCATTCGCAGCCAATATGAAGTGTCGTCATGCAAGCTGCTCAGCCTATCCACGGCACGCTTAATCATCAAGTCAACGATTTCGCTCACGCACTAAAGCTGCTTGTCTTTTCGGTCCAGCAACCTACTTGCATGAGCAATACGTCTAATATTGCGACTACCAAAGTGCGATTGCCATTGCATAAAGTTCCATTAACTAGTATTATTGCTCTTTTTAGTCTTAGAATTTGCAATCTCAAACCGTTTAGTGTCTTGCTTGTCTATTTCGTTGAATTCACGTAGCAGCTGGTCTCAAACTGCAATATCTTTGTCGTTGTTTGCTGCTTTTGCTTATCATGAAGTCTATTCTTGGCATTCCTTGCTAGCTACAATAAAATATCTTTAGTATACATTACTAAAGAATATTTAAACCTTAACTTTTATTTAATACTTCGGGTTTTATTTTAAAAATCACTAATTATAGTCTTTGCAATGCTTTTGCATTTTATTCTTTAATGTCGTGATATAAGTGCAATTATTACATAAAAACGCAGTTAATGGTTTGCCTAGTGATTTAAATGAAAGCACACTTGGTTCAAGTAGTTTTACATTCTTTGGCTTACATAGTGGTAGTGACTTGTACTTTTGAAGCAATAAACTACGCCTCTTTTTGCCTAAATTATGCGAATCGCTAAGATGCGTCTTAAATTTCCGAATAGCTGTATAATGTAAAGTGCAAATTAGAACCTTATACTCTGCTAAATACTTGAATGTATCGTTATTTCGGTCGTCGTTGCTCTTGTCCTGCACCCATTAAATAGTTGCTTAACCAGCAATCCTAAGTTAGCTAACGCTACCTAAACTAACCTTAGACTTCCTTTAATTTACTCATATTTAATATATTAGACTTTTAGCACTGTGTCTTGGATTGTATTAATGCTATGTGTTAGTTGTGTAGCAAAAGCTGTTGTCCAAATAAAGTTATGCCTAATTTTACACCGCCGATTGGACTCCCAATTGGACTCCTTCGCTTAACCCGATTTAATTGCGCTTACCCAAAATGGACGCCGATTCGACTTGAATCGGTTCCCGCCTTATGTAGAGGAATTATGAATAGGATAACAATAACAATTTAACTAGGAAAATAGTATTACCTGGGATCTCATTTTACACATGAAATGCCCAATTGTTAACATCGTTTTATTATATACTCTTATAATAAAACTAATAAGCTAATAATAATAGTGGTGCTAAATTGCATACTCTTAGCTGGTAACTAGAATAATAACGTCTTCCCAACCCCCGTTGCTATTACGCCTAAAATGGGGCTTTAGTGCTTTATAATGGCTTTCAATACAAGCTCCTGCAATCCACGAAACCAGGCCTCGCTTCCCAATATCTTCTTCAACTTCGCATAAATATTAATACCCCGTAATTGCTTTCACCGGGCTATTTGTGCATTTTGCATTTCTTTTTTATATACCTGCTGCTTTCTCTTGGCTTTCTCACTTATCCCAACGCCTTAATGTGCTGATGAAAACCCTAAAAAACAATGCCATACGTGGCTAACTCGCTGGAACTTCTCTCGGCGACTAATAATAAAATTGTTTTCTTTTATTAACTCCCAAGCGTAAATCATACCTGCAATATAAGTGCTATAATTGGCTTGCAAATCCCATGAATTATCTCCATTTGTATTGTTCTTATTTCACCTCTTACTTTCTTTTAACTTCGTCTTCTTTTCCTTAAATTGGTCTTCTTAATAATACCGCCGGGATATGGCAATAGTAATTTGTTGATATTTACTAATATTCAACCTATTTACACCTATTCATCTAATAGCTGCTTCTCTTAAAATCTTTTGGGCTTGTTTGGATATTCATGCACGTGCTTAACGCTGGGCTAACAACCTTAATTATTGCTTGCTCCTATTCTTATCTTTATTTTCTAACTCTTTTTTCCTTTCTTTTAAAATATTATTCTCTTTAATAGGCTTAAGCTGCTTTCGCTTTGGTCCTATCCACTACCAGTGCTCTTTTTTTTAACTATTTCTTTATAAAAATGAACTAAAACTTAATTTTTTTATTATTTAAAATTACAACTTCTCCCAAAATAGTAAAACTAATCACAAATAATATACTAATAACTCCCCCACCTCTTGTGGTAAATACTAGTAAATAATCTTAATGTTCCCACTGCTTTAATACCCTTTATAATATGTGGCCACAAACGCCACTAACTCTTCTTTAATAATAATATTTTGGATTTCACTATATATTATATTCTTTTATCGCATTCTTAATAATTCTAGTGCTTTAGCTAGCTGCTTGCTACACAAATGCATCAAAACTCATAATAACTTCTAAAATTGCTTCACGAAACACTAGTATGCGGTCGCCGCTTTCTTCTTTAATCTCCTAGTTTAGTTCATAAAATGCTCTCGCAACCCATTTTCCTTATACATCCGCTTATACAATTACTACTGCTTGCATACTATGAATTAGTTCCGCTTATCGTTCAAAAATGATCACCCCACCTTGGTTTTTAATAGCTAGTTTACTATTTTATCCCAATAAATAAGAAAAACCTACTTCATATTTACTTCTTAGTTTGCACTTATTTTCACCATTATTAACTTCCTAAACAACTCCTCTCTAGCCTCTTTAACCAACCTATAAATTATACTGCAAAACTTCGTTATGCTAAACCTTATATGCAAATATAAAATATTATTCTTAATTCACTAAATCTTTTCTTTGGCGGTAATAGTGTACTAGATCTTAAATTTATATAATCAACTACAATACAACCACTACATTAGCTTAGGATCTTTGCTATTATAGGCCATAATTATAAACAAATAAATTAAACCCTAAGTCAAAACATAATAGCTTGATGCTCTTTCCTTGGCTACCTTTGGACTTAAACTATGCTTCTTGTATTATACAATGGCTTCTTGTCGCCGCTTGTACGCCTCTTAAACCACCATCAACCGGGCCAACTTAATTACGATTAAATATTTGGGTATATAATCCTCGGCATCCAACTACCTATCGTCTTCCTATATTCCTAAAATAACCAACCCACTAATTAATATACTTTTGTACTTGTTATCTTGCAATAGCTAGTTCAATAACGCAATTTACAATCGTAAAATCTACCGCTAAATTCGGCTTATTTACTCAATCTCCTCGTTCAATTCCCCCTTTTTCCCTCTTCCCACATCCCTCTTCTGCTTCTCCTTCCACCACACAAACTCCTTAACGTTCGTCTACACGTTGTTAATAGTCATTTGCTACCTCTTCGTTAACTTGTACGCCGGCCGCTTCTCAGGCTTAATGTCTTTAGACCAAAATATATAACACATTAACTGCTGGTATATCTTTGTATACCACATCATAGTAGTAATATTTATTTAACTATCAAATGGCATTTGGACTTCTTTATTTACCTCCTTTCTATTTGCTTTAAATAATACCTCTAACCCCACTACTTATTAAACACAATAGTATTATGCATCTTAAATTAATTAATTAAATGCTTAGTATAACACTTCCAACTTTAGCTCGTTTTTTTTAACAAGGGCAACTAATGCTCGCAATTCTTCCCGGTTATATCCTTTGAAATACTTAACCTAACCTATGTGGCATAACCACGGATTTAATTCTTTGAATTCCTTGGGCTTGGTAATCTAACAACGCTGCTTCTCGTCGGCTTTTTGCATCTCCTAGTTTAATCGTTTCTTAATAGCCTCCAAATCGACGTCTCCTAATGGCATGGCGGGGCTAGATTCCTTTATTTAAACTTTGAAAAATGCGGAACTGGAACCTTTGAAGAAAAACTGCTAGTAATAAACTAAAATCCATAGCACTTGCACCTCTTAGCCGGCATATTAACGCCCTCTCTTCCTTTTATTTACCTAACTATGCTGTTCTTTAAAATGTTTTTAGATAGCTTAATACTAGCAACTAATATAATAATACAAGGCAAATGAGCACCCTTTTTTATTTATCTTGGGTCTCCTTAATTCGAGAATTGAGGGCTGGGTTAAACTAACGGGAATTAATAACTTATTTAACTCTACTTAACATAAAATTAATCCTTTAATCCAGTTCACTTCTTTTGAAATCCACTCTCGTGCTTCCTTAGTTATATTATAGCCATTAAAACCACTTAAATAGTGGGAAATCTGGCTAAGTAACACGATATACTAGCATACGCTACATACCACTACTTTAAATATTAGCAAATGAATAAATAAATCCATAACTTAACTCTTTTTTTAAATTGTTTAAATAATATCTCCCTTCTTTTACTCTCTTTACGCGTCTTACTGCCCTCACGCGTTTAGCACCCATAATTTGAACCTATGCGTAGTATGGCTGGCTATAATTTCCGCTTTTATACTTTTATACTTTTATACTTACTTTATGCTTAAGAACCGCATTTTGACTAACTTAGCCTGTGCATCTGCTTCCTTTATTAAAAATCAACGACGATTACTGTCTCCTCGCAAAACTCACTTAATAATGGGGTTCTAATAAAAGTTTCGACGGGGCTGGTGTCGCATATGCTGAAGCCAACTCATACTCAAATTTAAGCCTTATCCAAGCTTATTTAAACGTAATCCTAACAAATGAATCTAATTAAATAAATCTTATGGCCTCGGCAAATCCACGCTAATAAGTTGTATGAGGAATTAAATAAATCTTATATTAGATTCATTTAATAATAATGAATAGACGGGGACAGTGGCTAATGGTAGAACACCAGTTATTGCGGCTTTAAACCGTGGTCGACTAAGAAACATCATGGGCTTTGAGCCTAATAGTTCATTTGAACTCATTGGGGTTAGCAACTCGGTTGGAAACGAACTAAACGAACTGGTCAGCGATGGCATAAAAACCATTGGCTGTGGTCTTCCTAATAATAATCTAGACCTCTTTGACGTGAGACTAGCCGGTGGTGTCTCATATGACAAAACTTAATAATGCTTAGCTAATGGGGATAGTTTCTTGCTATTTAATCTTAGCAATTAATATTATTATAAACCAATGGCCCTAAAGATTCGAATACTCTTGTTACTTAAGTTTCGGATAATATTACTACAAACCTTATACCACTTGATAATATTCTTCTCATAAGCAGCCGCAAAATCAATAATACTTATAATCACATTAGTATCTTTATGTGGCATATCCTTAGTTACGGGTAAATCCCTTATAAACTCGATATCAATATATTCACGGCCCATTTTAATCGCCATATTTTGGTAATCCTGCGTTGTTAATTGTACTCTTAACCAAATAGCGGTTTCCTGTGTCAAGACCTTAGTCAAGTGCTCGCGAGTTCATGAACTATGCTTATTATGCCAAAAATAATTACTTCGGGGGAGTCCGTTTGTTTTCTGGTCGAGAGTCTTTGAAAATGGCTGCACGTAAGCTAAATATATAGCCCAGATTTGTCCTATCTACTATGGGAGAAATCGTGGGATAATCTTAGCCTTACCAAAGAGTGCCTGAGACTTGTGATATTGCGTAATATACGCAATTCATTCGCTGATTACATAAATATTGCGCTTTTAAAGAAGTTTATTGTGGAACCGAATAGGCGTGATCTCTTCTTCGCAACCTGGTGGACCACCGCCCTTATGCCCTAAAGCAAGCAACAGTTCTTTTAATTGTCTTTGCACCTGCCAATACTCGCGAACTTTTATTATTCGCCATGTGTTCTTCTTTTGGTTTTATAGTTACTAGTCTTTTAAAGCCTTTAACATTTAATTTATTATTCATTGCCTTTTATTCTTTATTTTATTAGCTTTATTTGTTACCTATAATGCACCTTGTGTAGCTAATAATAAATCATCTTGAATTATGTTTAAATTAATCTTAAGTTAGTTCTTCTTTTAAGTCACCTACATAAGATTTTTTCATAAGATGTTTTTAGTCTCTTGGATTATATTATGAATAGTATCCTTAAATCGCTTGATTAGTAGTAGCTTCCCATGAAATTCTAAGATATTACCATCCAAATGATTCGTTTTAAACCAAGTTCAAGTAATGCTAGGCTAATTAATCTTTTGCATACTCATTATCTTACCATACCCCAACATCTTAATCAAAAAGCTACATAGGCTATAACTTCTAATCACGAGATATTTCTTTCGCAACTCAAGAAACTAGTTGATGTCTTTTGCAGTTTGCTCTGCCCTCGTGGCTGCTGGGAGTATATACTCAACAAACAAAACCCAAACGCAGTACATAAATCCAGCAAGTATATATGAATACTCGTTACCACGCCTTAAGCAATTCTTATCTTTCACAATACCTAAGACAGTTGCAAAATGAATTATAAGACTATTAAATTAATTATAGCCTTTTAAACTTTGCAAAATTATAAACATTATAAGCGCACTTATTTTTTAAACCTAGGTGTCCTCGTCTTCTTCGGATTCTAATAACTCGAGCACGTCTTGCAATAGCTGTTTTTGCTTTGGGCTAAATTTTGTCAGTTCACAGCAGTCTTTTATCACATCAAGCTCTCCATTATCACCAGCCTCCTAGGTCTCATCCTCCTCTTCACCCTTCTTAACTTCGTTTGTAATAGCCTCTTTATCGTTGTTTATTAACCCTTTATTTTTGCTTTTATTTTCACTACCTTCGAAGCTTTCTTTCTTTTTTTACGCTACATACACTTGTAATAAATAGTAAGCAAAACGCCAAAGATACGCAATATACTAGTCTAAGTTATCTTCATTTTGCAATCGCACTATGAATTAGTTCTTAACCTTTTTAGTCAAGTTCGCCGTTCGCAGCCAATACAAAGTGCTACGGCTAGCCTCAGGGTGATACGACAGCTGGTTGCAAGCAACGCAGGCTCAAGTCTATTGTATTTGGACCTAAGGGTACGCTTGGTATCTAGGAGAAAAGACGAGGAAGGAAGAGCTGCGTATCTGGCTCTGGTTCCTGTCTTTATACATGGAGGGAACAAAGGATGCGCGCTAGTCCTGATTAGGCTCACTAGGTCGCATATGCGACATTATATGCGACATCATATGCGACATCCACCTGTTCCCCTAACCCGTGACTTGCATACCGTAATACTACCCCCCCCCTTTGAAAAACTGCGTTCTCGCAGTTGCAGTTATGGCCCGGTTGTCCTCCAAGTCGCCGTAGTCGTTAATTCCGGCGTTGTAAGCCTCTAGTCACTTAGGTAGAGCTCTTAGTGGTCCTTTTGCTTGAGGATTGCGGAGGTGAAAAGCCTTAATTATATGAGGTGCGGTCATAGTATTAGAGCATGGGTACTACTCTAAATCTTCATTTGCGCCAAGCCACTTAATACGATACTTAAGAGTTGAGTTTACTAGCTTTGAGCCAAGTATAGCTTCAATCTCCCATTCGTCCTGCTCAGGCAGTAGCTGAATTGGTGCAGGTGCTTGACGAACTTGGCCTGGTAAGGGATTGGCGACGTACTTGCGAAGAGAGTGCGAGTGAAAAACCGGGTAGATTTGCCAGTCCTCTGGGAGCTCAACTTTCCAGCTCTCTCTAATCTTCTCTAGTACTTTAACTGGTCCATACCATTTGTTAAATAGCTTCCGTGAAGGCCTATCCATTTTCTAGTTCCGCGTATCAATTAAGACCATGTTATTAGTATCCCAGTCCACCTTTCGGCGGTTTCGGTTAGCTAGACGCTTCATTTTGTCTTGTTGAGATTAGAGAAATAACTTCGCAAAGGTAATTACGTCTTGCATCCTAGTTGCGACTTTAATAGTATCATTCCTATTTAGTTGTTCCGTAGCTAACTGCGGGGGATCGGGGTTATGCATGTCAAAGAAGGTGCGTGGCTCATACCCATTAAGCACCTAAAAGGGCGAGATGTTATCAAGTGATTCGTAAGGTAAGGTCAGCTGAGCTATGTCCATGATTAGTAAAAGAGAACTCCAATTGTCTTGGTAGTATGTGCAAAATGAACGCAATCGCTGCTTAACATACTAGTTCATGACCTTTGTTTGACTATTAACGTTTGGGTTGTATGCCGTAGTAAGCTTAACCTTAGTACTAAGGATTTGGCAGTACTTCTTCCAGAAGCTAAAGACAAACTGCGGTTTTCTATCAAATATAATAAAATCTGGTATACCAAAGTGTCGTGACTAATGGGTAAGGAACAGCTTTGCCATTTGCTTTGCTGTGATTGTCCTATGGCATGGTAAGAATAGGGGTTTTTTAGCAAGCCTATCCATAACCACAAACGCAGCGTTGTAGCCTGCTTCGTCTAGGGGAAGTTCTGTAAAATCCATAGTTAAGTGCTGGTATGGCTTGGCCGGGATAGGTAGCGGGTGCAAGAGGCCAGGAGTCTTGTCTTTGCGAGCCTTTATACGAGAGCAGCTGCAATTAGCAACGTATCGAGTAACATCAGCTGCAAGTCCATTCCAATGGTACTTAGTTCCAAGCATTACTCTTATCTTGCTGATTTCGGCATGGGCGATTGAAGGCTGAGCGTGCACGTGACGAATCAGGGAAGTGCGTAGCTCTGGAGGCTCCATCGGTACTTCCAGACGGCCTTGGAAATAGAGCTTTCCCTGGGTAAGCTCGTAATTTAAGTGGTGATTCCTAGCTTTCTAACGAAGAGGCTCCAATAAATTAGAGGTCTTATTTGCATTGATGACTTAGTCAATAATGTTGTAGCCCTCGATGTCGTATGCTACCATGGACGCTGGGTTAGGAGGTTCGCCAGCGAGGACTAGGTAGTTCTCCAGTGCAAAAGGCTCCTCTTCTAATACAATCACTTCCCCTTCAGCTTCCATGGGGCATAACTCTATTGTAACATAAGAGTCAGTATCATCGAGGAAATTAATAGCTAAAGTCGCATCTCTTTCTTGAAGTACCAAGGGATTAATCTTGCTATTAGGGATCAATTGTTGACTACGAATGGCGCACTTCCGGGCCTCCGTAGGCGACAGGTTTTGATCACGGCGAGAAAGAGTATCCGCAATCGTATTGGTAACTCCTGTGCAATACATAATCGTGAAATAGAACTCTGCAAAGAATTCAGCCCATTGTGCTTGCTTAGTATTAAGGTTCTTTGTAGTTATAAAGTACTTTAAGGCCTTGTGATTTGTGTACATATAAACTAACTTTTGGGCCCCTAGCAACTCCGGCTTATATTGCTTGAATAACCGGAAAATCGCCAGTATCTCCTTGTTATAAATAAGGTAGTTTAGTTCTGCGTCTACTATTGTCTTGGAAAAGTAATCAACGGGGTGAAAAAGTCCATTGTCCTGAAGCTAAGAGAGCACCCTAGCGACTACGCCATCTAATGAATTAGTCTCTAGACGTGTCTGGCGAAAGGCATCGTAGTGGCGAAGCACCGGTGCTAACTTGAGTGCTGTGCGGAGAGTTTCCCATGCAGTTTGGCGCTTGTCGTTAAAATCGAAGGGGACGTCTTTACTAGTAAGTCAAGTCAATGGGCGGCAAATGGAATTATAGTCCTTAATAAATCGTCGGTAAAAGTTGCAAAATCCGAGGTAGCTTTGTACACCTTGCACATTCTCTGCATACTCCTAATTATTAATAACAGCAATCTTCTCTAGGTCTACTTCTATGCCATTAACGCCAATAATAAAGCCTAAGAACTTTGTCTTTGTAACTCCAAATTCAGACTTCTTGATATCAGCTTGGAGTTCGTGATTCTGAAGAATTTGCATAATCTTTTTGACATAAAACTCATACTCTTTAAGAGAGTTAGAGTAAATTAAGATATTATTCATGTATACTAAGCAGAAATTATCTAAGTGCTTCATAAGGATCTCGTTAATAAACCGCTAAAAAGTAGCTGGTTCATTCGTTAGCCCAAAGGGCAGCACCTTGTACTTGTACGTGCCATAACGAGTGCGGAACATAGTGTAGTCTTCAGAGTCAGCGAACATGCGGATGCGGTGGAAAGCCTGCTGAATATCAAGCTTCGTAAAGATCTTAACCTTAGAAATCTGTGCCATTATCTCGTTGATCAAGGGAATTGGGTAAGAGTCCTTCTTTGTAAGGGCATTGAGTTTGCGGTAGTCGACGCATAACCGGAGGCTCCCATTGGCTTTCTTGGCAAAGAGAATTGGTGCCGCATATAAGGCGCTTGAGGGTTCAATAAAGCCCTTATAAAGGTTCTCAATGATGTACCGCTTGGCTTCAGAAAGCTGCTCGTTTGTTATTCTCCGGAGAGGCTCAAAAGAGAGGGTATTTGCTGAGTCCAGCTTAATCCGGTGATCGACACTTAGCTTGTAACTTGGTAATTCGTCTAAGGCTCGCTTTGAGAAGAGGGACTCAAACTCCTAATATTGCGGCGGTAGCTTCTGCCGTACTAGGTCCTCATCTGACTAATATTTGGCTTCCATAGCTTGTCCCAGGGAGAAGTCCTTTATGGCAGCAAGCTCAATTGGCTAAGCACTGGCTGCCCGTTGGTTGATTTTTATATCAATCTCATGTACAAAGGTTACAAAAGTTATACTACCCTAAGTATGCTTTAAATTTGCTCTCCTCTTAGTAGAACTTAAGTAGAAGTTGTGCATAGCGTAAGCTAAAATCAAGTGTATTTTTACCCTAGCTATTGCTGTATGCTAATCATTTGTGCAAGGATTATCTTTTTTGCAGGGATTATCTTTAGCATTAGTATTGCCTAACTGGTTTCCACGCAGCGTAATTTCCATCTGTTTTATGCTTCGACGCATATCACGGAAGAAGCTAGAGAGCCTTCCTGAGGTTGGCTTAAGGGCGGACTTCTTAGGTCGTGGCTTTGGCAGTGGCCGAGTTTCTGTCCGTACAAAGGCAACCTCCTGATCCATAAGTTTGTTCCTACGATTAAAGTCTGTTTGGTGATTAATTTGTATTAGCAAATAAAGCTTTGGCAGCTGCACTAAGAATTGTTTGTCGAAATACTGCTCAATTAGCATATCCTCTGGCTAGTAGATTTGGTTCTTGCTTCTAGCGTAGTTAAGCTTTAAGTCGTAGTGTTCAAAGAACTTATGTTTAATTAGGACATTAGTACTCCCTAGGTTTGTTACTAGGAAAGGGAAGTTGATTTGTTGGCGATTAATTGTTATTATTAAGAGAATTATTATTGTAATTAGAGTGCTAGGCTTACCATTGTAGCCCGTGGGTGTGATAAGCGTAGGAAGTGTAAGAAAGGAAACATTGAAGAGTTTAGAAAGTTAAAATGCTATCGTTGTATGAATAGCGCCGAAGATATTTGCTTTATCATCAATATATACCGTTAAATTAATGTAATTTCCATTCCTAGCTAATTTAATTCTAACTAAAAATTGCTTTCCTCTAATAAGAAAGCAAAAATCGAAACCCAAGTCCTTTCACATATCATGGCTTATGCCGTGGTGCAAGTCTTTACCACGACTTAGTAGTTTTTTAACAACTTGTTAAAGCTCAAATCCTCTTTCACGGATATCTTGGCGATCTTTCGGCTTATCTCCAGCTTCTTGCGAGCAATAGGGCAGTTGGCAACCCAGTAATCAGGGCTCTTACACTCCAAGCAAGAGGTGCCAGCTAGTGAAGTGACGGGGGTTGCTGGGCAAGTAGCCGGAGAGGGGGATCGGTACTGCACAGCAGGGGAAGGTGTACGTGGGGTACTTGGCTGGGGGCTGGGGGTTCGCCTGCTCTCCTTCTTAAGGATTCCGGTGAGGCGTTCTCAAGCAGGCTCAAAGGTAACTACTGTCTTGCAAGCTGCCAAGCTTTCTTCAGTGGTAATGTTGCGGGTTTCCCGGTTGGCGATAGCAAGAAATTCATTCAAAGTGTCGTAGTCTCTTCCCATCTTGTACTTCTCAATGCAAAGATCATGCTTAAGATTAGAAGAAACCTTCTCACACACGTCCTCGAACCAATGACTACAATTAATTTTGCCGGTAATCGCATAGTTAGTGAACTTAACACGGAATTGGTGGTATGTCATGATACCCATGGTAAGGGCATTGTACTTGGCGCAGGCATCTTGCACTTGATTATGATTAAAGAATTGTTAGTCCAATGCCCAAAGTACATCGGCGGCTTCATCAAAGACTCCAGCAAAATTGGGATCCATGTGTTGAAGGATAATAGTCTTAGCCTCTCCTCCCGTACACTTAAAGTAAGCATTAACTTGAGCTTTACCAAAGCAAAAATTTCCTGAATACTCTTCCAAGAAGAGCTTCATATCCATCTTCCAAGCATTATATTCAACATCTCCCTTGTGATTAGTAAAGGCGAGGCGGGGATACTTAACCTTATGCGCATCGACTAGTTGAACAAAGAGGTTGATGTGTGGAAGATAATAGTCGATTGAGGGCTGCAGGTCAGCCGTAAGAGCACGGGGTGTTTGACTCGACTCTACCCTACCCGGTTGAGTATCCAAGGCGCTCTTCACAGCGGCATCAATCGCTTGTTGCATGACTGCAAGCTGAGCGGGGGTAAAGTCGACCATGGTGTTGCTGGCGAGGGCAAGAACCAAAGCAGGGATACCCGTTGTAACCGTGGGAAACTGGGAAATGTTTAATGATCCGCAAACGTCTTCTTCGTCTTCGCTCTCAGGGATAAGCGTCGACAAAGCTAAGTTGTTTTCTCTTTTGATAGTTGCTTTAGTCGAGGGGAGGGGTTGGTTGGGATCTTCTTAAGGGAACCCGTAGCGCGCAGGCGTAGAAGTTTCGCGCGAGCTTTGGCGTAAGGACATAAAAAGGTTTGAAGGTTTATGTGTATTGGTGCTTGTTGTTTGGCATACGTGCCAGCGAATGATGAGGGGGTGATGCGCTGCAGAGGCAACAGCGGCACGGTGGTTTTCTGGCTTGCTCCAG
>JAFJYG010000570.1:0-35115 GCA_017366145.1 Cadophora sp. M221
CTGCTCCTAGGTATGCCCGTGCAAGATGTGGCTGGCCCCCCGCCGGCAGCAAACTCCATGCTGAAACGCAAAAGCAAAAGGCAAACGGCCGCAAAGGCCAAGCCAAAAAAAAACGCAAAATTCCGATCAGGAATTTCTCCAAAACGAAAATGGAAATCATGCCCCCAAAATCTTCGGGCAATATTTATGTAACCCGAATTGGATTGTGGCCCAAAGGCAACAAAAAATGGCATGATGGCGAAAACAAAAACAAGAGTATGAAACCAACACCAAGGGGGTATAAATTCGCAGTTTTTTTATCGCTGGAAATTAGAGGGAAAAAAAAGGGATATGTGAGGTCGGTTGCCCAACAATGCTGCTCTTCTTCCTTCTGTCGCTCCTCGATGATGATGATGATGATATGACGGCAAATTCTTATGAGATGTGTGTTGTAGAAATACATAAAAGTAGATACAGTGGATTATGTATGTAGGTATTGGTCGATAGCTGGGGAACACTGTTTGTGTGCTCACTCAGCAGAGACAACGTATGTCGAATTAGGGATTGGGATTAGATGTCGGATAGAGGATTTCGGATAGTTGCTGTCTGTCCCTCGAGTATATTCGGTTTGCGATTATCGCCGTCCGCCATCTCCAGGCCAGCCTCGCTCATATGGACCGCGCGAGTAGGGGTCGTAAGGAGGATGAGGGCCAGCACTCGTCGACGGGGTGGTGATCGAACCTGGTTTTTGTGGCCCGGGGGTTTGTTCGATCCGCAGAGGCGGTAGATTTGGAGGTCCAGGCGGGCCAAGATAGCTAGGTGCTGGAACGGGGGGTAGCGTTGAAGCTGGAGGGAGCGTATAAGGTAGGCTGGTGAATTCACCTTGCGTGTCTGTTCTCCTCCTCCTAGGGGCCCGTTCTGAGGAAGTTTCCGCATGAAATCCTGCTTGAGATGGTTGTAGTGGTTGTAATGGTTGTTGTGGCGGTGGTTGCCCCATCCCTGGGAACGATCCAGACTGTATACTCTGCGGACTTGGAGGACCTTGCATAGCAAGATGTCTCATGTCTGGATTTCTGAGTACCATATCTCGCAGTCTGTCTCTTTCATGCCTGTATCGGTCCCTGTCCTGCTCGACATCTCGCACTCTTCGTTCCAGCTCCCTCGCTTGCTGTTGCAACTTTTCAATGCTAGTGTTGGCCTCCCTCTCTTTTTCTTTTCTACGTTGACGGAATCTTGCTGAAGCACCTGCATTACGTGCTCTCTTCTCGTCAGCAAGTCTCGAAGCACCATGAACATCTACAGGTACAGTGTACGAGCCTTGAGACGTGGTTATCGTCAGGACTTGGATAGGATCTGTGGCAGAAGTCTGCCTTGAGCTGCCTGCGCTGCTGGAATGGAGAGAGCTGCCTTGTGTCTGAGGATCTGGAGAAGTGTACGGACCTTCAGGTACTGCAGAGGGCCCTTGAAATTGCATTCCGCCTCCCGCTTGCGTTGCGGTCCCAAATGTTGAACCAGAATAATACGACGAAGGCGGCTGCGTTCCACCTTTGTGGAACAGGAACGAGGCTGGAGATGTCTGACTCGATGAAGGGTTATTCGAAGACGCTGAAATACTAGGACTTGCGCTTTGCGAAAGTCTTGCGCGGCCAGGAGCTTGCATAGTGCCTCCACTTGATCGCCGAGGCGCGATGGCTGGTGTTGATGCCGCAGGTGAAAACCCATACTGTTGCTGGTACTGTTGTTGCCCAGGATTTGGCATTGGAGGGATCTCAGAGGATGCATTGGGGCCAGGTTCGGCCATGTACACTCGTCCTCTTGAAGGCAAAAAAGGAGATTGTTGTGCATCGATGGTTCCTGGAGCTCCTCTCCCAGCACTGACAGCGCGAGCCGATGGCGATCTTGGCGTTAAGATTCGTCGAGGGGCCATGCCCTGAGGCAGTTGCTGGCCAGGGAATGCATGAGATGGAGCTGTTGAAGGACTTGCGCCATAAGGGGTTCGCCCAACAGCCGAAATGGGAGACTCATTTGTTGCGCCGCTCAAACGACGACTTGAATTTCCAGCACCCTCAGGCTCCGACGGATTTAGTATAGAATGAACACCAAGGTCTCTCTGTTGCCTCGCTCCACGCCAATCCTCTCCGGCTCCTGTGTTCTGGGAGGCCTGGGCATGCTGAGGGGACTGCTCCGAGCGTTGGGGATATCCTCGACTTTCGTGCTCTGGCTGCTGTCTTTCTGGCTGTCGCCCTTCCTGATGGAGATCATCTCGGAGCAGCACAGGTGGTAGAACGAATCTTTGACCTTCGGGCGGCGACCGAGATGCAGGACGAGACGCAGAAGGCCTCTGCGACATCGGGTCCTGATCCCCTAACCCAAGATGGTCCCCAGGACCGGGACATTGACGTTTCCCACTACCTTCCCAGCTCTGCTGATAGCTGTGAAGCTTGAATACAAAATCAGTGAGACGTTTTTCGAGGACCTCTGGAGTCTGGATTCCCGGAAATCGCGTTACTTTTGGCGATATCTGCGGGCTGTCTCCAAAAGGAACAAAACTCTGACTCTCGCACGACGGACGCCTCAGGAAACCTTGTACAGCCAGATCGAATCTATTGTTTTGGGCGCTTGCAAATAGAGCGTATCAGCAAGTAGTGGAAGTCAGCTGAAGTTGCTATTCTGAGCTTGGTGGTGGGCTTTTATGGAAACGATTTGTATCGTCAAGTGCAGAACATTGCTGGTGCCGCCGCACCGAGGGCTCCAGTGAAGTACTTGTTTCCTCCTCCTTCTGATGGTGCTGTGGGGTGAGTTGTTTGGCAGGGATGTTTCGGTGATGTTGGAAGTAGAAAAGTCGAGGCGGAGCAGTCAGATAGTCACTGAATGGATGGATTGGACCAAAGACTTGGGAAGCAGAAGCAGCTAGGAACTGTAAGACAAGTCACTGGACATTAGTTATTGCGCAGCGATGAAGGATATAGGGCGCCAGTGGTGACCAGTGATCCAGAGGATCGAGGGAACTGACTGAAAGTGGGAGCAGCTGTGGTCGACGGACCAGTCATGAGCAAGAATTGCAGGAAAGGCCTGCGACTGGTGGAAGAGCACGGATTGAGAAGGCAGAAACAGAAATATCGCTGGTGGGATCGTTCTACAGGCTGAAGATGCAGAAGGGTAGAATGTTGCCTTGTGGATGGCTGGCGGATGTTTGCTGATGACGGTGTTAGCTCGACGCAAGAGTACGAGGAGACGCAGACGCAGACGTAGAACTGAATGAAGCCAGCATTCATCACTTGCATTGGGGAACCCCCAAGCTTTTGGTCTTCCAGTCCCACGCCTGCTGCTCACAGACACTTGGGACCCCTTCACGAACCAGCACCGAAGAGATCATATTGACCAGGGTTCGAGGACCAGCGGGTCTCCTGGGAGCAAACTGGGGTGCTTGGAGGCTGCTGCAGGCTTTGGTTGCAGCGACGCCGCGACGACCATGGACTGGGGGCAAGCTGGTGTGCTAAGACATTTGTTGATGACAGGGCTCCAGCTGCTAAAGCAAGTGAGGCTAGAAAGTCTGCTAGGCTCGCCAGGCTGGAGCTTGGATCGATTCCGAATTCCCAAGAAACTTTAGTTTTGCACAGGCAGAGAGGCATGCTATGCTGTACAGGCCAGGGCAGAACAGGCCGCAGGGAGATGGCCCAGCCGTCCGTCGTCCTCGAGGCGGCCCGCGGGTGGTGGCCATGCAGCAGCCCCTGTGTTCTGGGACTAGGTTCGCATGGCTGGCTGGTGATGGTGGTGGTGGTGTGATTGGAGCCCAGGCGGTGGAGGTTGAGGAGGAGAAGGAAGAAGAGTTCCTCAGGCTGACTTACTAGTTATCCAAGTAAATTTACATCACCCTAGGCAGGATTTAGATCTTGATGGTGAGTTGGCCTACCTCATCTTCTCTCTGCGTAGGGCAGGTGGAAGAGAGGAGGCTGGCTGTGAGCTGTGTGCTAAGTGTTAGATAGAACCTTGAGTCTCCAAGAAGACGTCGGTGGGCCAGGCCTTGTGAGGGGGGGTTGGCCAGTGGTCAAGCGAGCTTCCAAAGACCTGTAAGTTTGCTGTCTAGTTCGTTGCCGTCGACTGCCAGCAAGAAAATTGCCGGAGTTACACACAATCATAGCTACTTAGGCAGTGCTTAAGCAAACCATAGCCACGATGGGGTAAGTCGTGACGACAGAGGTTGTGTGTGCAGTGTAGTGCCGTGCTCACAATATTGCATGTCTTCTTTAGCAGCTGCAATCGAGTGCGGTGAAGAACTTGCCAGCCAGAAGTCGCTATGCACGTCCTGGTGGACACCTCGGCAGGATGCCAATTGTACGTATACCGTCCACTTGGTCGATGCTCCTGTCATTTCTCACCGCAAGTATCGCCTGCTGGTACCTACGTAGCCAAGAGGTAACGGTGAAGGCAGTTTGATGACGATATTCATACAGCGCTATGCAATGGGGCTGTTAGTCAATAGTTAACCTGCTGCCAGGAATCTTAAACGGATGAAAACACGGTCTAGTATCGGAACTCAGAGCTCAGAGTGCGGCAGAGGTGTGCCGGCAGCCTGTGAAGATGGTGAGATTGAGCTCTCTGGTCAAGAGCTGCGCTGTGCTGTGCCCTGAATCCTGTGAGAACTACTGTCAGCCAGATTGTGTAGCTGCGGGCTACCAGCACGCCGGTTCACCCCTCGGCGCACCCTGCAATTAAACACCGTAGCTTGAAGCTAGAATAGTGCTCTTAGCCAGTTCTTGGTACCATCGTGGTGATCGCGTGGTAACTAAATCTGTGCTCCAAACAGTCCTGTACACCCACTTAATAAATTGGCACTGGGCAGAATTGGGACAGGGTAGGGCATGCGGTATGGTGGTGGTTGTGGTCGACTGGTGATGCTCGATGGATGTTCCTCGCTGCCCTGCCTGCAGGTGGATAGTGGATTGCGCGCTTGATTTGATTGAACGGCTCTGTATCGCGCTGCAGTAGCTCATCCGCAATATGCAGGCAGGCTGGTAACTTTCCAGTCACTTGTGCTGTGCCCCCAAACCAGCCAGAGTTGGAGACTTTGTCCCACGTTGGCTCGAGCCCTTCGTTCCCAAGTTGCGACTCGATGACGACCGCAGACGATGATGTTACACTGCTACAGTACGGAAACCGTTGAGAAGAAAGGGCTCTGGACCGACGGGTCGCCTGTCTCTAACAGGAAATGAGCGCAAGAAAGCTCCAAACGGTCCTGAGCATAGTTCCGCTCCCTTCCGTGCGGAACGAGATCACAACAAACTGCTTTTGTTACTGGCGAGCTTGGGAGCCAACAGAACGACAAGGCGTGTGCCCCCAAATGTGAGCTTAGCGATATCCCCTGCTCTTTTATTTATGATCGTGGTGGGATGAAATTGCGACGAATGACGAGCCCATGGTTCCTTTGTTCTCTGTCCCCGGCTTCCGAGTGCAGGCCTGCCTGCTCAATTGAAGCTGGCTTGCAGATGCCATGCTCAAACGCATGCCTTCAACGCAAAGGCATCCATCCATCTTGCTGACCTCGGAAGCCTCTCTTGCTGCGACCAGGAGGATTGAAGGAAGCCCATCCGTGTGAAAGTGAGACCTTCGCATACAAATTTCCAGCCCTGCCTCTGTCTCTGCCTATGCCGTTCTTCTCAGCTTCCCTTGTCGGATTGGATTGATTTGTTTACCAGGGGAAGCCGCCCATGCACCGTCTGTTCAACTCGCCTGGTCCCAGAATCCCATGAGAGCCCCAGGTTGTACCCCTGCTCGAAATGCAGAGGAACAACTGCAGAATGATGTCGGAGGGACCCTTGCGCTTGATGCCATCTTCTCCCACCTTTGATCACACTCTCTCCTCTTCTAAAGATGATTGATTGCTTTGATGCATCTTAGTCTTCAAAGACTCTTGCGATATTTTGAGTATTCTCTCATTGACCGGCACTCAGCTCATCCAGATTCAATCCCAAGAAAGAGAGCCCCGATTGTTCTATCCACTTGCTGTTAATCCGTGCTTGTGCATTCGGCTTGGCCCACGCTGCTGGTGCGGAGCACAAGATGAGCTGCAGTAGTGCGCACTGATAACGTCGATATCCTTGGAATGCGCCCCTGGGAGTTTCCAGCACACTGGCTCGACGCCGATATGCCCCCAACATCTAACCGATCTTTAAGAAAGTTCTGAATTCATTCAAGACCAAGAAATCCGGATATCATCGGCAGCGAAATCTCTCCAACTAGCTAATTGATATGGTATTGAGAGTCCTGAAATTGCACATGGTACGTGTTGACGAAATTGCTGTCACGAAACGCGCGCCGTGCCGCTGAAGTCAGGTTTGGGATTTCTTCCGCCTTCTCTCGCTTCGCATGCATATGTGATGCGCATAGCGGCCCAAACCCCCCCCAAGGCGAGCAATTTGTACCTGACGTGCCTTGAGTGTGAAGCAATTTCAGAAAAGAAAGGACGGATCCGGGACATCGCAAGTCAGAAAACTCGAGAATTCTTAGAGAACGATTCCATCGTCGTCTGTGTTTCAAGAGTAATAAGGGAGTGATGTGATACCAAATGAAGATCGCTGGTCGAGAACAGAGGATCAGCAACCAGTGAAATCAGAAGTTTGCCCGGAAAGAAGACATGAAACGACGATGTGCTGATCCGCTTCAAATCCTAATTTGGCCTTTATTATTTAGATGAACAAATTATGATTGTGTAGCTGGCCCAATATAGTGATTATCACAGGCGACATATTAGGGCCCTAGTCAATGTGATTGGTTTCGTTTTTTCGAAAAGCATGCTCGGATGAAGGCCTCGCCCTCACAATCCGTAGGCTCGGGTGAGTTCCAGGTGGTGGGATCGTGGCTTCGTGCAGGCAAAACCGGCTGTAGATGTCGTCGCATTCCGAGGTGAAGCATTACCCGTCTCGAGCTAGCACAGCACGCGGGCAACTCAAAGTGTGATCTCATTTCAACAAGATTTCTTCTGATCTCATGATCTATTCCATTCTGCAATTCGGGGAGGATTTTCGAGGAGGAGAGTAGCAATGAAGATCACATTAGGATTGAGATAAGAATGGTACGGGTCGCCTCCCTTTGTGGCTGGCGAGTTCTGGCGAGACTTGCCAGGAGTCTGGTCGGTTTTCAGGGATCTCAAGAGGTGCATCCGCTTTGCTGCATAAACAACCCATGACCATATGTGCCCCCCACAGCTTCCATGAGCAACGGTGAGACTTCCATGGGCTCTTGTCTCCTGCAAGGCTGCAAGTTGTCAAGCATACTTCATAATTCGTAAAACCTTCTTTTGGATATAGCACAAGGCTCCTATAGCACTACTCCGTCGCATTGCCAGGTGCCAAACTCCAATGCCCTCTATTCAGGGCCGTGAACTCTCATAGAGGTGGCTGTATACCTACTGCTTCTGGAACCGTAGCTGAACGATGCAATAATTCTATCTCCCAGCCGCGCTGAAGAAGGAATGATTCTTCCTTCTTTGCATCCAGCTTCGACTTTTCCTTCCCCGAAATGCATAGTGAGATATCGATTAGGTTTAGGCTAGCATTCCGCCCATCCAACCTGCTGGTAAAGGTCTTGCTTTAGCGTGTTCGTAACGTTCACCATGCCCCATCCCGAGAACCGTTCCACTCTCAAACGACGGAACAGCTAGCCTTCAGACGGGATCTTGCCGCGGTGTAAGCACGGCCAGGCAGTTCAGGGCCAGCTAATGACATGTTTCTGGCGATGGCCAGTGAACCATTCTTGGACCTGGATCGAGATGTTTAAGGGAAACTTGGCTATAGCTGCTCGGAGACTGCAACATCAATTCACTCTAATTCAATGAATTCTCGGGTTTGATTCAATAAGCACAGGTTGGAAAAGTCTGGAGGGTGCCCGAGCGATCAATGCAAGGCGGAAAGCACAACATCATGATCGTCCGTCGTTGTCAGCCTTCAAATAGTTGCTGCATCTGCAGGAACGGGGCGAAGGGCTGTGGAAAGGGGAGAGCGAACCATCCGGCAGTCTATCCAATGCATCCACACGAAAACAAGGCAACGAGATGGGATGAGGCGAACAAGCGCATGCTGATTGGCTTCTCTGTCCATCCCAACGGCTGCATGATAATCCCCGTACATGCAGTTGCCAAATGGAGACTACTCGATAACGACTCGCATGGGCATGGAGTCAGGTGTTCCCCGGAGTGAGTTCCTCAATCCACTGTGAAAACATAACGAAAAAGTCCAAGGATTATTCGCAATTTTACTTGAAGCAAGAAAACAAACTTTTTCGGTCAAAACTAACAATAGGCTCGAGAGCCGGGTGGATCTGCTGATGGTAAAGAGGAGGCTGGATATGCCTAACCTTAGCAGGGTCTGAGCTCTCATCTGCCGCTGTTCTGCTCGGAATAGGAATTTAATTCCCTAGAATCATCTGAAATTCAAAGGTCGAGGCCATATACGAGAAATGTCTTTTTCTGATGTCTGGTCCAGCCAATTGAATCCATAGCTTGGAAAAGCAATGAAAGCCAATTCCCTTCTGTGCCGAGGGCTGCACTAATTTGGGTATCTTCTGAATACAGCGTTCGATAACTTCCGGGCATGAACATCAGGAAATCAGGAGTCAAATCTCAGGGTTCTAAGCCGCCATAATTGAATTCCAAATTTAGACTTGTCACGTGGATAGCGATGAGGATGAAATGTAACAGATCAGGGCTATCATTATGTTTCAAAAACATCCCGGACAGCGGTCGGCATGAGAAGCCGGTGGGTTTTCTTTCTTTTGTGCTGGGGCACTCTTGCGCGCATGAAAGCGATGTGATGTGATTGTGATGGCGCTTAAGCAGGTGATTCTGCATGCTTCGACATGGTATTGCAAGATCCACTCATCCACAAAGGTTTAGTCTAGATAGACGTAAGACAACGGTGCGGTGAGCAGACTCAGCAGAGTCCACAACATGTCGACTCCAGTCCGGATTGGCGGTCAGGGAAGAATTTCTGATCATATGTCCCGACAGTTGTCCGTGATGTGGATCGTGAAGTTGAGATGGGAGCATTGCGGTGAGCAAGCGAACGCGGAGCTGCAGCAATCTGCAGTGTGATAACTGTACGAAATAGAACCAAAAAGATGACAAGCCCTGAGACGGGAATCACACATAAGTTACTAGAGCTGCAGGAACAGTCCAAGATTGTGGAAAAACTGGCACACGGAGCGTTGATCAGGCACGTTGGTGTTTCCCCCTCCTCCAGGCCAGGAGGAGGAGTCTTCTCTCTCGACGTTCTTCTCTCCTTCGACCAGCTGGAATATGAAAAATTCTTTCCGGCCCTTCTTGATGCGACGACGTCGGCTCTACGGTTGGCACAAATCGCCAGGTTCGCGCAACACCTCATGAAGGCGCGGCGCATTGCAGACGCTAGAAATATAAAGTTTAATTATCCAAGGGAGGTCCTGGCTCAAATCCGGGGAGCCTCTGGCATAGAGAATCTGATGACTCGACAGCCGGGATGACGTGTTGATGTACGATGCTTGTTCGAATTGAATTTTGTCCCTTTATCGAACTCTGATAATGTCAAGCAGACCCTTGCGGAATCACCCAGGGGAAAGGTCTGGCTGGATTGGGAAAGGCCGAAAACATTCAGTATAGCCAATGGCTTCCTCTTTTTGGACAAGCGATTCAATACGTTCCTAAAGGAGACTGATGCAGAATTGTCAGCAGAACCTTCCCCTCAGTAGAACTCAACAACATGAGCGACTTTTCTCTTAGCTCCTCCGCAGCGAAAGGACGCGAAGGACTGGGAGACGAGGAGCTGTCTGGAGAAATGTACGACTGAACACACGACAAGACAAGCATACCACGCAGCCTTGGTCTACTGACAGGGAGGAGCGGTATCGATAGGACGAATGGAAAGATTCCGTCTCATCTCCAAACATAAATTGGCAGCTGGAGTTGCACCACCGAAAATGACCAAGACCAGGTATTAGGCAGAACCGGTCGGAATATCCGCCACAACATCCATACATTAAAACCACAGCACAACTTCGCGCGCTCATCAATCGAAAGATTGAATTCTGTCTGTCGCCAACAAAGTTTGCGGATGAACGAGTCTCGGGAGCGATGGGGATATGGATCGGGAGTCAGGCCCGGCTACCGAGTTTGGGCCACATCGAGGCCACATCACGACAATGAAGACATATCCAACCGGACGGGTTGATATAACTGAGGCTCACCCACTGAAGATGTTGTGGTAACTCAGACTCTGTTCCTCGCCAGTCTTTCGAACTTCCCCTTGCTTTCACGGTTCCGCGAGCTTTCAGTCTTCAATTGTCGAGTTGTTGAAGAGATCGCCACCCCATCGTTGTCAGGATTGATTCTTCGCTTCCGCAATCAGACCCACTATTAAATCGCCTAGCGAGTGACCTCGCCCAACTCCCCGCGATGGTTTTCCAATTCGGAAAAAGCTCAAATTCGATTCTTTCCTGGTGGCATTGGGTTCTCTCATTCTTTTTGCGAACAAAGCCAGCAATTATGCCTTCTTCTTATCAACGATGGACTGTCACGGAGCCCTACCTGGACCTCCATTGCTCTCTTGGCGAAGGTCCCTACTATGAGGAGGCGACTAACCATTTGCGATTTGTCGACATCATCAAGAGACAACTTCACACAGTCGACTTGGGAGTGGGACCAAAGAGTCTGAAGACATTGCAATTCGATATGCCCGTTGGTGTAACGGCCGACATTGAGGGCGTCGATCCAAGGAAGAAGATTTTGATCGGAGGGAAGAGTGGGGTGTACATACTGGACAGGGAGACAGGGAAGTGCAATTTGCTGAAGAGGTTCCTCGATAGCGAGGAGAAGGATGAGAGAATGAGGAGTAATGATGGTGCGATCGATCCTCAAGGCAGATTTTGGGTTGGAACGATGAACGATTTCTGGGTTGGGGAACCGCAGGCTGAGGGTGAGTTCCGACCATTCCTGTCTCGCTGTACCGCGGTTTTTGTGCTCGAATTTCCCTCTTTGGGAATCCTTTGGAGCTCACCCCTGAACAAAATCCTTGGTCTGGAAGGATTTGGATGTCCTTGGGCAGATCTGCCCAGATACACGTGACTTTGGAATTATTCCGAAGAAAGCTAATTGTGTCCAGGCTCTCTATTTCGCTTCAATTCGGACTTGAGTCGGAAGACACTGCGGTCTTCCTTGACGATTCCCAATAGCATTGGGTGGTCCAGAGATCACAAGACTTTGTACTTTACGCACTCCACTGAGAAACGTATCATCGCATTCGACTTCGACGCCTCAACTGGAGACATCAGCAACGAGCGAGTTTTCTGGCAGCATGACGGCAACGGGGATCCGGACGGATTCAAAGTTGATGCTGAAGGCAATATCTGGCAGGCAATCTATGGCGAGAGCCGAGTTTTGAAGATTTCTCCTGAAGGAAAGCTGGTTGGTGAAATCACTTATCCCACAAAGTGCATCACATGCCCTGTCTTTATCGGAACGGAGATCTGGGTCACAACCGCAGATGATCATGACAAGACCAAGCCATATGCGGGCGCTATCTTCAAACTTGATGTTGGAGTTGGAGGCTTGAAGGAGTTCAAATTCAAGCTTGATAAGGGAATTCCGGGATTGTAGAGAGAAAGAGTGGTCGCAACGACTAGGAGACCTTATACGAAGGGTGGAATGATAGACCAAATAGAGATAGAGTAGGCAGAGCACGAATAGGGCTGCTTGATCGTTCGGCTGGGAAGAAAACCTATCTTCTACGTTCCAATTTCAGTAGCAGCTTCTGGAGAACGCTGTTGCGTGTATTCTGTAGCAAACAATCCGCGAAGGGCTCTGCCAGTTCTGCGGCATACATCGAAGAATTGAACTGCCACTTGGTCACTCATCTTCGTGATCTACTTTCTGTTGTCCTTTATATTGACCATCTTGGGCGGCAATCAATGGTTCGGGTGGGAGTTTCCCTCAGTCACTCTCGCCTTCAGGAACATCCTTATCTGTGATCGAAATTCTCCAATAACAAGAGGATATTGTCCATATGATATGTGGTTGCTTTGAAAATCGGTCGTCGCATTCGGGGGATAGGCATCGAGGGCTTCGGTTGCTCTGAACTATGGGGGCAAATCAGAACGGTCTATAGACGTCGCATTAAGCTTCTCGGGATCGTAGTAACTTACAAGGACAATATCTCACCTATTTCGACGCGTAGTACCAGTGGTAGGCTTCTACCAGCAGGCAACTCGAACCTCAATGCTGCGCAGGTTGCGAAGTCACGGTACGTGCTATCTGGTCATGTCCACAACGAGGACCGCAAATACCTCTTCTAGACGAAGCGGTCATGACTTTGAAGCGAGATGTTGGAGATAGCATTCCAGTTACAGGTTGTCGTACACCGAGTTGCGCATCTGGAGGGCATCGTCCGCAAGTTCAAGGAAGCTTCCAAAAGACCAGGAGATTGAAGCTAAGGGGTGACAAGCCGAGTAATTGCCGAATGCTTGGCAATCCAGTCACTCCCATCAGTATCGCTTCCATAGATAGGTACGTTTTATCTACTGTAATCCTAGGAGGTATTTCGTTATTCAAAATTTCCCAATTTACTTTTCCAGTGATATCTTATTACAATAACTTCTTTAAAAGCACATTTCACATAGATGCTAGATGCACCAATAGCTCTAGTGGCTCTTTGCTGTTCCTTACGTCAACCACGCCTCGGTCACATTTGCTTCTTTCCAGCACTCCAACGCGCAAGTTGTCTGTTTACTTTTGAATATTTGAAAACCTCATGTTGGAGCTCGACCATACCGGCTGTTTTCAGCATGACCAGCCACCATTGGGGCCAGAAAGCTCCCCACGCATGTTCTCCATGCCGAAAGCAGAAGAAGGCATGTGACGGGAATTTCCTAAGTTTGTTCATCCAGTGTACGAATTCACCGAGATTTTTCATATGATTCTGACCCAGTGCCTGATATCGGGTCTCTCGAGTCTCTTGAGTCCCTCTACCAACGGCTTACGGAGTTGGAAGATGAGATGAGCGAGCACCGTGCATTATGCGAAGAGGGACGACGGGTTTCGCTGGCCAACAAACCGAAGTTTAGCAGCCATCTATTACAAGACGTTACGGTACATGGTTCATCGACCTTGCTCTCGGCCTTCTTCCTCTATTTCAATGTCTTTAGACATCGCGGGATGCACATCTCACAGTTAAAGATGGATGTTGAGGTCTCCACATTGAAGGAGATCGGAGACAGCACGGAGATTCAAACCATTGTTGGAGCGTACTTCATCTCGGTTGCACCTTGGATGCCCGTGATTTCAAGAAAGCGTACTTAGGAAGAGCTCTTAGATGGCTCGGTTGGAATGGGGGCTGTTTGGATCTTGGACAGGTATTTTAGTGCCACTTATCTAAGTTCGAAAAGCTGTTTGAGTAAAATAATCGCGACACAGGTATATTAATATAGGAGATCCTTCTCGGTCACTGGCGTTAGCAGAAGTGGGACGCAGAGAGTACTTGGCTGTGGATGACGTCTCATTTGAACGAGGAGTATGTCTTTAAAGTATGCCTCAAAGACTTGAAACTGACTTGAATAAAGGTGACAACAACAAGCGAACCACTTTTTGTGTCATCTTCAACAGATATCACTGCTGCCCCGTTGGCAATATTATGTCAGGCGTCTCACTTACTCAGTCTTGTCCTCACACACGTCAATGACACCACTCCCAGCTCCGAAGTCCGCCTAAAAGAGGCCAGGCAACTGAGTCGCACTATTTCGGCTCTCTCATCCTTTATTATCTTTGAAACATGTCCTCACGCCACAGGAATATTCGCCCCAAAAGCAATATGTTTGAGGTAAGTGATCGTCACATTCATATTATGTCTTCTAAACTCATTTCAGTGCTCAATTTGCTCTCTACGAACACTTGCTAAGCGTCAGACGGGGTCCCTTTGCATTGCCTATCGAAGTTGAATTGCATTAGCTTGGGACTTCTGGGCTGCATTCCCGTCTACCTTTCGCAGTCGAATATTTTACCCCCCACATTTAAACAATTTTGCCATACAACATCAGTTAAGCTTCGCCTTTGGCCTGCACCTGTCTATATGGAATGGCTGTGTGAATCTCAACTCTCACGGTTGAAGAAATGCTCCCAGGTTATTCGCGACTGCTGCTTATTGCTAGAGAAACTTTAGAGAAGTTAGGTGCGAGGTGGAAATTAGCTGGTACGCTCAATTTTTACTTCGAAGTATTTCTGCTAACGAAATGAAAGAGGAACATCTGAAAATATTCAAGTGTTTAGAGTCGGAACAGTCTGCCGGTGAAGCAATGAGTTAACGCTAGTGATGCTCAAGGTCTTTCTACGTGTCGTTGATTTGATAAGACTCTACTGCGTTCAAAGTATGCCAGGCCTGGTAGGTCTGTGGAACATGTTAGGAAGAAGTGGCACTCGAATATTTTGTACGAGGAGGATTTGGGTTTCGTCGGCCAAGTTCAGACACTCACAGCTCTTTTTGCGAGGGTAAATACTGACCAACATCCTTCAGCTAATCGGGTTTTTTCGGATTCCAGATATCATTTTCTGGAGCTTTTCACGATCCCAGTATGCCCTTATAGAGCCAAGGATATATGTATCTTGGTAAAGAGATAAGATTGGTGCCCGCCACACGACATACGAGACGGAACTCAGGTCCCTAGCAAGAAACACACTTGGCATCTCCGAATCTAATCTTGGATTCAGGAACCACAAAAACCGCGGCTGATCTGCACATATTTGCCGTTTACAAACAGCAAGATAACTACCGCTCCGTGGTTCATTCGGATAAATGTCCGCGAGGCAAGGCCTGTTATTGGAGAGGCGGGCTGATTAATTGGGATTGATGCGGCCAAGGTATGCGATACAACCTCGTCCGGGTCTCCACTTCTCGCAAATCGAGTATAAAATAGGCCGAGAACATTCTCTCTTTCGATCTCTCAACTTTCAGGTTCCAAATGGCGTATCCTTTGGCTCTCTTGTTTGCTCTGCTTCTTGCAGGAGTCAATTCTCTACCTCCTCAAGACCAATCACTTCAAAATCGGCAGACCACTTCTGGCAGTAAGTGTAAATGCTACGAGGGAGAAAGTTGCTGGCCATCTGCAACAGCATGGAGTACTCTAAACACTACTGTCGATGGGTATCTCCAAAAGGTCGTCCCGGCAGGTGCTGTGTGTTACAACACGTTTGAGGGAAAGAATACATACAATTCTTCCGCATGCTCCATTGCAACCGCAAATTGGAGCCAACAATCGTTTCAGTGCGTACTCTACAATTCAGCACGCACGTATTACTGACCAGCCCCAGACAAGAGGACCCTGTCTACGCCATGAACCCGTTATACACCAACGGGGCATGTCTTCCAACGACAAACAAAGCTGCAACATGTAGTCCAGGATTCCTTGCCGACTACGTGATTATGGCGAAGACAAAGCAACACATTGCAGCTGGTGTCAAGTTTGCACGTGAATACAACTTACGTCTCGTTGTCAGGAATACAGGCCACGATTTTATGGGCCGATCAACAGCTTACGGAGCTTTGGCAATCAATACCCATTCTTTCAAGGATATCAAGTTCATCAAGCAGTACGCAGGACCCGGAACTTACACTGGAGGCGCTGTTACTGTTGGCGCCGGCATTCAAAGCAGGGAAATGTATACTGCTGCTTTCAACCAGAACCCAAAAGTCAATATTGTTGGTGGAGAGTGTGCAGTGAGTTCTTTGCCTCCTTTTCACTCGCCCAAAATTGGATACTACTGATTCTGTGGAATAGACCGTTGGATTTGCTGGTGGGTATATCCAAGGAGGTGGTCACGGTCCCTTGACCAGTCTCTATGGAATGGCCGCAGACCAAGCACTTGAATTCGAAGCAGTCACCGCCAAGGGAGAACTTGTCACCGCAAATGCCGATGTAAATCCTGATCTTTTCTGGGCCCTCCGAGGGGGCGGTCCTGCCACTTTTGCAATCGTTACATCCCTCACAGTGAAGACGTTCCCGGAGATCCCATCAGCCATGACAATCCTGAACATCAATAGCACACACACGACCAACACCACACTTTGGTGGCAAGCAGTGACTCTATTCCACTCCCTCTCCAACCACTACGTCGACAACGATCTGTTCGTGTACTACGAACTTACTCCAGGCACTTTGCATATTCAACCATTCGTGGGTCCCAACATGAACTCAGCGAAACTTTCTCAAATTCTCAAGCCTTTGTACGATGGCCTGACAAAATTGGGAGTAAAATACACCTCCATCACTAAGGAATATCCTACTTTCTTCCAGCTCTACATGGATGTTTTTGAGTCCGAGCCGGCTGGGTCAAATCAACTCACAGGAGGCCGCTTCTTCAACAAAGACGATATTACCACGAACAACGCTGCCATAATCGACTCATACAAGCAGATCCTCAGTCCACCGGAGCTTGGATTCGGGGTCATCATCGGCCATATTGTCGGCCCTGGAAACGCTCTGCCAGTTTTTGACAATGCTGTCCATCCTGGGTGGAGAAACGCTTCAAGTTTCAGCATTGCATCGCTCTTTCCAACACAGCAGCAGTGGGCCGCTGCAAAGAAAGTCATGACCGAGAAGCTGACCCCAGCAATGATGAAAGCCTCCCCCCGAGGGGGTGCATACGTCAATGAGGTACGTCCGCCCTGACGACTTGAGGAAATTACTGACACAGACCAGTGTGATCTCGGTCAACCTGACTGGCAGAACCAATTCTGGGGTACGAACTATCCTAAGCTGTTGCAGATTCGAAAGAAATGGGATGGCGATGGGATTTTCTATGCCCAAACCACAGTCGGAACGGAGGACTGGGCTGAGGTTGGGAATCCGCCTAAGCTCTGCAAAAAGTAGGGAGAACAGAGAAGTGACTATACATGTGCCTGCTCAGCAAGCCACTCACTGCATTTCCTAGATTATCATTATTCGAAGACCCTCGATTTTTCGAGGTCGCTACATAGCAAGGCGAATCAATGAAAACTTGCTCGGCATTTTTCAATATTATGAAATCTGAAACGGAACTTCCGAAGTGAAGTTGTCTAAATCGTACTTTCTCGCGACCGGTCTGCTTTTCATAACGCCGATTTTTCATTTCTACTCTAGGTCTGTATGGCGGAACTCCCAGAAAAAAGTGGTGTGATCTCTCCAGCTTCAAGCTCCTTTGAAACTAATGCTGAGACTTCTTGCCATCTTTGCAGAGTATCAGCTTCTGCATCGAAAGGATACAGCCAGCGGTTCTAACAAATACAATCAGCAAGAATATGGCATGGATTACAAAGACAACTTACCTTGATCTTAACATCATCAGGATTGATTTCCACATCATCATCTATATTCTTCAGAGCGTTGTGCCACCTATCTCGTACGTCCTCGCCATTTGTCTGAGCTTGACGGACTCTGGCAAATCGAAGTTTCTCATAAACCCGTGTCTACTTATATCAGCATGATTCAATATACTTCCGGGTTCACTTACCGCGAGAGGCACATTCTCCTTCCCAGCCAACTTCAAGCAAAGCGCCAACACAGCCGCGCTCTCAGTAGCCTGACTTGCTCCCTGAGCACTCGTCGGCAGGTGAGGGTGACAAGAGTCCCCTATAAGAGCAATCTTATGGCTCCGGCTGACCCCTAAGTAATAGAGAAGTAAGCAAATGGCCCATCCAAGAGGATCCAGCATGAGGACAAGACCCCCACTCCCCCCCAAGGTGAATTTTGAGACATTCAAAAAAGAAAAAGGGTGGAATATCCAGCACGTACACGACGGGATCGGATCTCTATAGCAGATCTTCCAATCAAGACACTCCTTTGTCTTCCTCACCGCAGCTGCAATTCTCGGGTCACAATCACTCACGATCTTCCTCACGACATCCATGTCACCAGGCTGGAACCAAGATTCCTTGATATCTTCTGTGTCCTTGTGCGTGAGGATCCAATTGAACTCGTCGCCGTCGCGGAGCGTGTTCTGAACGAGATGCACATCGTTCCCAATCCAGATGTTCACGCATTCTTTCTCGACGAATTCTCGGCAAAGAGGATCGTCCTTCAGGTAGGCGCCTTTGAAATAGGCACGAAAACAGGCGTAGCCAGATGATTTGGGCTTGTCTTCGAATCCGAGGACGAGCTCGCGGGCTGTGGATTTGATACCTTTCATTTCCCGGTTTGGTTTCAATAATGATGAACAGGAGAGAGATAAGACATACCATCAGCAGCAACAATAATATCAGCTTTGTAAATTTCGCCATTCGCGAGAGTCAAAGATGGTTCGTTTTCATCATATGACACCACCTATTCTGTTGTCAGTCCCCGCTTGATCTCAAGTACCGTACAAAGAACTCACATTACTGCCCATCCTAATCTCGATCCCCAACTCTCTTACCCTCCTCAAGAACTCCTCATGGTAATCGCCACGATGGCCAATATAGCCCGCCATATCCATCAATGGCTGCTGAGCAAGGATCTTTCCGTCCTTCCACCGTCTGATCTGCATCATCTCGCTCTTGTTCCCGATCTCGATTAAGCGATCGTGAAGACCCCATCGTTGGAGTAGGCGGAGAGCGTTTTCTCCCAGACCGAGGGAATCGCCTAGACGGCCAAAATTATGCACTTTCTCGAAGACTTGGACGTCGAAGCCTTGATAATGCATCGCCATTGCTGCTGCACAGCCGCCGAGGCCGGCACCGACAATTATCACTGAGAATATTAGCGGGTCTGAGCATAAAGGATGTGGTTTTATTACCTTTCAAGGGTTTAGACATGATTTCTGTTTGGCACCGCTAGATTGCGAGGATGAGATACAGAGTAATGATCTACGTCTGCTCGTGTGTTTGTAGAGACTGTTCAGTCTTGAAGGTAAATATTAGAATCATGTGAGGTCAACCAAGGAGTTCCTCCGTGGAAAACCCCCAATCCATACCTACTTCACGACTGTTCAGTAATCTCGATACTGTGTTAGATCAAATTGAAAAAGTCGTCTCTGGGAAACCCCCAACCCGTACACAGGGCTGTTCAACAATTTGGAAAATCATGTGGAGTTGATATCTTGTGGGATTGATATCGTGTGGAGGTCAACTTAGGACTTCCCCCATGGAAAACCCCCGTTACATGCCTCAGTTTGGGGAGCTTTCAGTTTTCAGTTTCAAGCCGCACCAACACCTTTGAACAGTTTAGACGCTAATGTATGCAGAAGTATACTGCCTCCTCCCCGGCTCAATTACTGGCACTATCAAGTTGTAAGTTCTGCCCTTGCGAGCTCAAATGATTCATCATCTATTAAACAAAGTCAAAAGCGTTAACTGTAAAATGTCGTCGTCTTTCAGCTGGACACATAGTTTTAAAGTTGAGGCTTCGAAATAGCAACAGCAGCATCCCAATGAAGCGCTAGATAAATCGAAACCGGGGAGGGGACAACACTTAGGGATGAATAGGGACTACAGTATGTGGCATTACCCCGCGTCCCCACCATGAGCATGTCGTTATGCCCCACTACAATATCTAAGGGTCCATCACAGGGGAGGACGGGAAACCTCCTTCATTTCCCCAACTCCAGGTCGACGACCAACCGTCTTCTTATTCTTTATGTAACCGATTCCGCGCTAATATTCACAGTACAAAGTTCGTCTGGATTTCCCATCCCCGATACTCTCAAACCACTTATAGACTCATTCATCCAGCATGTCACAATCTCAGATACCTAGCCTCAACTCGAGACACAGCGGGGTCCCAGAGCGCCTGACAAGAGAAGCGGATGCAGCGAAAGCTCGACTGTACTCTCTCCGAACCTTACCAGAGAGCAAACCCCGCGGGAACCCCGTTCGGCTTCCTCCAAATACCACGCGAGATGCTTTCGAAACTGCCATCAGCGCCTTAGTGAAAATCCTGGGCGAGAAGGGCGTCGAATTAAATGACAAGGAGCTGAAAGATGGCTGGTATATGGAACATCCGTAAGTCGAATCTCATATTTACACCTCAAAATTACTTACTCACGACACTTCTGCAAAGGAATACGCATGATGCATACCATGTCATCGATCAAGAAGAGATGGTCTGTAGTGCTCTCGCTTACCCATCGTCAACCTCCGAGGTGCAATCCATTGTCAAATGGGCCAACGAGTTCAAAATTCCCCTCTGGCCTATTTCCATGGGTAGAAATATAGGATACGGCGGTGCTGCCCCCAGAGTACCAGGTTCTGTGGTTGTCGATCTGGGGAGGAACATGAACAAAGTTCTCAAGATCGACGAGAACAATGCTTCGTGTATGGTTGAGCCTGGAGTCTCGTACTTCAAGTTGTATGAAGAGATCCAAAAGAGGAATTTGCCGCTGTGGATCGACACACCGGATCTGGGTGGCGGGAGTGTGTTGGGGAATGCAATCGATCGAGGTGTCGGTTACACACCATACGGAGATCATTTTGCGAACCACTGCGGGATGGAAGTCGTTCTCCCAGATGGATCTCTCCTTCGAACTGGAATGGGAGCCATCCCTGGCAAAGACGGCGCCGACAACTCAACCTGGGAGTCCTTTCAACATGCGTACGGACCTGCCATCGACGGAATCTTCAGCCAGAGCAACTTCGGTATCGTGACCAAGATGGGATTTTGGCTCATGCCTGAGACAGGCCATCAATCATACATGATCACTTTTTCTCGCGAAGAAGACTTCGAGCAGATAGTCGACACCATTCGACCGTTGGCATTGAAGCGAATTCTCGGCAATATTCCACAACTCAGACACGCCATCCAGGAACTGGCAGTGACCGGTAAACCACGATCGAACTGGTATACCGGCTCCGGCCGGTTCCCCCGAGAAGTTGTGAGAGAAGGCGTCAAAGCCCTACCAGTCGGCGATGTATCATGGGTCTTCTACGGCACGCAGTACGGCGATGCGGCATCCATAGCATCTCAACTCGACATCATCAAATCCGAGTTCTCCAAAATCCCAGGGAGTAAATTGAAGCTCCCATCTGACCTCCCACCGGACCACTATATCCACAGTCGAGTGCAAGTCTGCAGCGGCGTGCCTGTCCTCAAAGAGCTCGACTGGCTGAACTGGAAGCCAAACGCGGCGCACCTGTTCTTCTCGCCCATAACGCCAACAGACTCAAAGAATGCTCGTCTTATCCATGATTTGATCGACAAGCTGCATCATAAATGGGGCTTTGACACCTTTCCTACACTTTGTGTTGCGGGGAGGGAGATGCATTACATCGCCAACATTGTGTACGACCGTGCAGATGAGGATGAGAAGCGTAGAGCCAGAGGGTTGATGCGCGAGATGATTTCTGCAGCTGCGAAGGAAGGCTTTGGGGAGTACAGGACGCATATTTTGTTCGCAGACCAGGTGGCTGAGACATATGGTTGGGGTGGCGGTGCGTTGAGGAAATTCAATGAGACGATCAAGGATGCGTTGGATCCGAATGGGATTTTGGCGCCAGGGAGAAATGGTATTTGGCCGAAGTCGTACAGAGGCAAGGGCTGGGAGCTTGTCGGGGAGGGAGCATTGGAGAGTGTCAAGGCGAAGATTTGATGAAGCGTTGGGCGAATTAAGCGAGTGATTGTTCCCCCCCTTTTGTCTCGCTTATTTGTTTTGAAATTTGCAGCGTCCCGGATATTGTAACTTCCGGCTTTTCCACTGACACGACGCAAAAGGACAATGCATAGACTACAAGCTTGAGCCTATCTGATCTTCACTTGAGTGAACAACATTAACGTACTAAGGCCGAAGCATTTTAACAGACCGATCGACAAACGGGTCCATCAATATGCCATCTCACAAAGGCCAAACTTCAATACAGCAAAGCGAAATAATAAATTGAATATCACCTCGCATAAATATAAATGTGAGATTTTGTTTCTCTCAAGTCTTCTTCGCAAATGCTTATTGACTTCCCAACGGCATAAAATCAATTACCAAACCCCCTCAGATTCATCCAGATACTGACATAATTCTGACTCCCAACCAAGCCAAAAATGTCGAAAGCCCTCGTGATGGCTTCATAGTCTGCCTCGCCTTCATTGAAACTTTCATCTCCCACTCAGGATATGCCCTCGCCAGAACTCTCATCTCCCTCCCGAATCAACTAGTAACCACTGCTCAAACATCGAACTTCTCAGCCTCAGCCTCAGCAACAGTTTTCTTGCCACCTTTTGTCCCACTCTCACCGCCATGAATTACTTCTGGAGCTCTTTTCGTGTAGACTTGTTTAACAGCATTGGACTTTCCCTTTCCTCCCTTTCCATCCTTCCAGCCTTCATATCTAGCTGCTTCTCATCGGAATCTCAAGTTAACATCCGCTCTAACAATTTTATTCTCCAACGTCCTCCATCTGTTCTTGATCACATTTATCTTCAAATCCTTGACTTTTGCTTTGTTTCTGAACTCTTGTAGTATGAGCTCCCAGCCCAGTAGTTTGTTGTGGACTTGTGATGCAACTGGAGCGAGGAGGAGGGCTTCTATGGACTTGAAGCTGAGCTGTGGCTTGATGTCGCTGTCATTATTATCATGGGACTCGTGACTGCGATGACTTGTTTGCTTAGTATATAATGGATGCCATTTATCTATGAGAGATAACGGATGTCCGATATATTCGGGGAGCTCCAGATATCGGCCGTCTCTACCCACATCGAGATTCTTCTCGCGTTGCTTAAATCCTTTGATAAGTTGCAGTTGCACGATGTGAAACGACTTAGGCTCCCAGACGACTATTCTACTGTCACATAGAAAGATATCTCCGTTCTTTTCGCCTCATCTGTGATATGATGGAAGGGCATCGCTCACTGGAACCATGGCGAGTGGCAAAGATGGACGGCCTAGAGAAATGTGTAGTTCAGTGTCTCGTTCAAGCTAGACTATGTACAAGAGAGGAATCTAGACGAAACATCACCTTTACAAATACACTATCAACCGAGCTGATGCACCCACCATATGCAAAGAACCATCGACTGGCAGAATCTAATCAAATCAGGAAATGTATTATTCGAATTTAGGTATAGACGAGGAGATCTTTCCCCTCACAGGTGAAAAGGAAACCCTAACTTCTTCAAACAACATAAGACAAAGAAGCCTTCAAACAATTTGGGATATCAAAATGCCACGAATCAGTTTAGACGTCAGTACCCCAAAAGTTCAGTCCATACAGCCCCTCTCTCAACTTCACACTACCGCCTAAAAAGGTGGATGTTCTTTGATTTGGATTGCAGTGAAGTAAAAGAATCTAGAACAGCCCGCTACACGGAGATATGCACAGTCTCGCCAGCTAGGTTTGCGTATGAGTGTCTATCTCCTGAGCCTTCGACCCTCTATGCCGAAACGAACCCGGATGATACCTCTAATAGATAATTCAACTAAACTTTTACCTGTCTATTTGTTAGAGCTGGATGTGATACTACAGTCCCATCTAATGGTTTGGAGGACAGTTTCGCTGGCCAACCTTTGCTTGCCCAATCTTTTGATTCACGAGTGGACTCTGTAGGCATGTTTTTGTCTCAACACCAAGAACCAATACACGAAGAAACAGAATTGACGTAACCACACAAGCCACACCTACACCCCCAGCCAAAACAAAGCAAAAGCCCACAAAATCCCGAAATATCAAGTGCAAAAAAGGTGGACTGGCAATCTCCCAAAGGGACAAGCACTAACACAACATGACTCTGCAATCACAGGATAAAAAGTCTTCATCAAGGATAGCTAACGTTTTGGGGCAAACCTATCACTAGAAAGGCAGTCCTAGCCGGCAAGTAAATAATTTTTACAGGTACCTTAGGCTCTTGGTAAAGAAAGGGAATGTTGGAACGTTGGATTAAAGTTGTTTTCAAAGGTGGGGCTGAGGCGGACGCCACTACCATCATTGCGAGTCGCAATCGCAAATTCCCTAGGGACGATGACGATGATGGCAGAGATCAGCTGTCTGTTTCTTCCCCGCTAACGGCTCCTGTGTATCCCTTTGTAGGCCGCGGTATTGAGACTCGGTCGTTGTGGATGACTTCGGCAGATGTGCTTGATGTCGCTTCAAGTCATAGGTGTAATTTTGAAACTCTGAAGCCAGTGTCATCCATGAATGAATATATCTCGTCTGTTAATAGCACAAATGTGACAAGACAAACCAACCCCTCCCATAACGCCCAAACACCGAACCTTTTGTGTCCCTCTCTGCAGCACTTTCCGAAGCACTCGTAACAATCAAGCCTCAACAGCACCAGGTAGCACACCCCCCTTAGCCTTCCACTTCCCCACTCTGCGTCTGATATCCGCAGGCGTCTGCTGCATAGGATTGAGTTTCCGATCTCTCGCCATCTTCTCGAAATCCTCACCCCATTTGCCCACCAGACGTTCAATCCACTCCTTCTCCCGCTCACTCTGACTCCTCTCCCTTTTCTCAGGGATCATACTAGCTTGCTCCTCCAACTTCCTCACAATCTCATTCTTCTGCTTTTTCTGCTTCTTCCCAGCCACCTCGCTTTCGAACCCTTCAAAAACCTCCCCATCGTCCTCGGCACCCTCGAAATCCATAGCCTCAACTACATTCAGCGGATCATTGAGCGGATTATCCTCCTCTTCGTGGATAATCCGCAGGATCTTGCCTGTCTCGGGATCACGCTCGACGCGCGCGGATACGGGTGCGAATTGTTTGGGGATGGCGTTAGAGATGGCGAGTTTGGATGTTGTGGAGGTCTTGGAAACGTCACCTGCGCGTAGCTTCTCGATGCCTCCCGTTGCGGAGTTGAGGCGCGAGGTTAGACCTAGACGGCGGTAGTTTTGGGTGAGGGTTTCGTCTTGGTTCCTGGAGAAGCTATATTAGATATTGCTCTGTACTTGTATTGGATTTGATTATAGAGCGATTGAAATTGTGAAGTTGGATTGGATTGGAATTTGCGGAAAAGAAGAGGCATGGCAGAAACATGATAGAGGTGTAGCGTAGCTTCTCCAGCCTGGAAAATAGTAGAAAGGAGAGATACGAACCAATTCGCAGCAATAATCGGATTGCCCAACGGGTTAACCCTCTTGGACTTCGGCTTCATCTTGATCTTCGCGATCGAAGATCTCTTCTTCTTCTTCTGCAGTTCGCGACCCATGATTGCTCGTTTCCCTTTTCAGGATTTCCTCGTCTCGTATCTTGGTTCTTGAGCTGCTGTCGATCTGTCGGGGGGTAGGTGGTGGAGAGCGGACTGAATTGACGTCGTCGGTAGCTAGGCTAGCAATCTTGAAATGCGAAATTTCAGAGAAATCGAAGAAAATTGTTTAAGCTTAAATTCTTATCTCACGTGGTGATAAGCCCCTCCACACACGTGCTCCAGAACGTGATATCCATCAAATCTCAACTCCACAAAGCCATCTCTTCCTCGAAAATCTCAAAACCCCTCTCCTCAAGGGAAGTTCTAGAGAGGGTATCCCAAGAGGGAAGGAGACGTCCATTCTGAGACATCTGTTAATTTACTTTGCTAGAATGCTTGTTCTTGCGTGCAAGAGCGTGCAGCTGCCAGATGCATGCAGGCCAATCCAAATAGAGTGGCCATCTCACCCTCATCCTTCCTCACAAATCCAAACCCCCACGTTCTCTCTCCCTGCTATCTCAAAATCCATTCCTCCTACATCACCATATCACATCACATCACAGCAATCCTTCCCAAAGCCCTCAGACTCACATGTGGAAACACAAGCTCGTCATAGAGTAAATCAAGACGTCAGACCTCCTTCTCAAGGTGGCAACTCCCTTCCAAATACCTTCCTTCTACAAACATCAAGAAAAATAAAGTACCTCCCACACACCTCTCCCATCTCTCTCTGTCATGCTGTGCAAGGCGCAGCCCTACCGGTATTTTATAATTTACTGTATATTGCATCACCACCTGTTACCAGTCTTGAGAAGTGCAATCAGCTGGTACAGCATACGCACGCACAAGCCTCTTCTTTCTATTTCTATTTTTATTCATATTTTGTATCTCAGATATCAGATGAAAAGGGCAGATGCGGATGTGAGTGAAATATCGAAAAAAATCATATGTACTTTGCCTTCTCCATGCAGACGCATTGATCATTCCCACATTTTCAAGTCTCGCTGACATAGATTAAATGCCATCCCATCTGTACGGAGTATTCCACATCGTGACACCTCATT
Organism: Cadophora sp. M221; assembly: GCA_017366145.1. NCBI lineage: Eukaryota > Fungi > Ascomycota > Leotiomycetes > Helotiales > Ploettnerulaceae > Cadophora > Cadophora sp. M221. Next base: position 26,118 of record JAFJYG010000570.1, read on the forward strand.
CACCTGCACACACCCACGCCTCACCTCACTCACACCAGTACCGTATCCATACCCCCCTTCCATCACCACATTCTAGAAGGGCTCACCCCTCCCCTCCCCCTCATCGCAAGCCCAGCCCAGTCCTCTCGATCTACAAACCCATCCATGGTCATCATCAGCAGTGCAGCAACCAGCACCAACATGCATGCCAAGCTTATCGAGCACCTCCCCCCGTCGTAACGTTTCATCTCCTTCCTATCTCAGATCTGCGGAGCCCACAGGTAGAGACAGAACGCGGATAGGCTCCGCTTAAGCGCTGCTTGCTTCGAGCTTGCTTGCTGCAGCTCTCCTCTCCTCTGATCCTCGTCCTTTCACAACCCGCGTTGGGGAATGGGAAATGGGAGCTTTGGACGGTCCGTCGAATCAGGCGGTGTAGGCCGCGAGGCTGCGTTGGCTTGCAGATAGGTAAATTACTGTAGCTCGGACTCGGGAAGAGGTATTCGAGTAAATCGAGGGGGAGCGAAGAAAGAGAGAGCCCTACTGTAGAAGGAAAGAGGAGAGATGAGTGACGATGGCCAAAAGTACCCCTTGTGTCCTGTAGATCTCGGAGGGCGGGAGATAATCCATACAAACTACTCGTACAGCTCTGAGAATAGTAAATGCTAGATAGAAGTGCTAGCTGGAATTGCATTTGATTACTGCAAGTCAGACTTTTGCTTTTCTTCTCCTTTTTTACTTTTTACCTTTTCTCTGTCTGTCTGTTTTGTCGGCGATATAGCGGGCGCTCTCGCTCTAGCCGTCTCACAGTCACTCGGATACGGTACAGTATCTCACTGTTACACAACTCAACACGGGAAAGAAAGGCTCGTGTCGTACTCACGGGTTGAGTCCAGTCCAATCCAATCCCATCCAGTGCAGTGCAGCTTACATATCTCGAATCCCATCACGAAGGTTCAGAAACAGAGAAACTAACAACCCAAAAACCAAACAACTGGCAACCCGAGTAATCAGAAAGAACAGAATCGGGGACACGAGATCCCCTTCCCTTCCATTTCCTTCTGCCTAAGCAAGAAGAATAGGGAGCGCAGCGCTTGCAAACAATCAAGACATCAAGACATCAAGAGATTACCACGAAACCCGGACATATATCCCGATCCGGATAGCTTATTTCTCATCCACACACACACACTCACTCACTCACTCACTCAACCTCAAGATTATTCCAAGCCCGGAGGAGTAAGTAGAGTGGAGTCAAGAACAAGTTTCTCGTTTATTTTTACCGCAAAGCCGGAACTCTCTCTCTTCAGCTCATCTCATTTCATTTCCTCCCATCGACTACTCACTTACTCGCTCGCTTAGTACTTCCGAGAAAATGGAAAATGCTCTGTTGCCGGTTTCTGTAGTGATGTGATGTAAAGAATCCCGTCCGGCATTTGAGCCCGCTCATGTCGTTAGATCAAATCAGATGAGAGTGAGGCTGCGGCGCGCCCGGTAGTGATCTTTGATCTCTCGCGAGGACTCTCCCTCCTTGGGAACGATCTGAGTGCGGATACAGTGGCTCGTTAGTTAGTACCTTAGTTGAGAAGAGGGAAGAGGCTTGAGCTTGGAGAGGGCGCGCGCGAGCGAGAAAAATGCTAAGTTGTGGGGAAGAGAGATGGCGGCGGCGGCGGTGGCGGTGGGCGGTCAAGTTTATATGTCGATTTGGATTTAGTGTAGTGTAGTGTGGTGTAGTGAGAAGCCACCTCATTCTCTCATACCAAGGTTTGGGCTGGCCGTTTACCTACTTAGGTAGCGTTAGTGCTCTAAGTGGGTGAGGTGAAGCCATCTTGTGTCCTGTGTCTTGTGTTTACGTGATGGTGAAGATTGGGACGGAGAGAGAAGAGAAGGATTAGTCGAGAGGGGGCGTGCGGTAGTAGTGGACTTGAAGTGAAGTGAAGCGATAAACAGAACAGACGGACAGGACAGGTGACAAAGATGCCATGTCAGTACAAGTCAGGTCACACCGACTCAGGGGTCAGCAGTAACAACTCCTTCTCATTGGACAGATGGAGGAGATTCAGGTGACAGTTCCTGGAGACGAGGTCGTTCGATAGGTGGGCAGAGCAGAGCAGAGCAGGTCTAGGGGGGGCCGAGCATCGAATGCTTCTTGTTCTTTCGTCGTTCGGCGGCTTCCATGGTGGCTGGAACGAACGCTTCGATGCAGACTTCGATGGCTTCTAGTGGCCCCCGAGCCGTGTCTTAGTCTCTGCGGTGGGGACTCGAGATAGCGCAATGTGAGTGAGCGCACGCATCGCATCGCCCGCCACTATTTTAGCTCGACAGAGAGGAGTGAGCTAGAGAATCCCTGGACTTGCATTAGTCGTGAGCTACGACTGGGATCCGTGGTCCGAGGAGTTTTCATTGGTGGATTGGTTGAGGGCACCCCCTGAGTAGGAAGTCGCCCTTTTTGGGTTGTGCCCGTTCGTTTCGTTCCCACTCAGACTAGGTACGAGGCTCGTCGAGTCGAGCTCGATGAGGGGGAAAGCTGCACAATGTGTGCGAATAGCTCGGTGTCGGTGAGGGGGGGGGAGGTGCGATAAAACGTGGTGTGGTGTTGATTTGTTGCCTTGTCTCGACTTGTCTTATTGTCGCCGTTGGTGTTAACAAGCGTGATCCTACACAATCACCTCTCGGTCTTGACACCTACCTATCCCATCCCATCGCGGAATTGCTGACAACTACCAGATGATTGAAGCGTAGATAAGCGTCAACAACCGTCTACTATCAGTCCCTTATCTTGCTCGATCGAAGTCTATTTGCTACTAACTAACTGTAAGGAAGCCGTACGGAATACCTAGCTAGGCAGGCTGTGAAGATCGCACACAGAGATTCAGTACGAATGAGGGCTTAACTTTGACTAATTACCAGGACAGACCTCTCGGAGTTTCCTAAACCTACTTATTAAACTTTTTACTTTCTTGTTTTTCTCTTGTTTTGCTCGCGGTTGGTTCTTCTTATCTTGATGTCAATAATCTTATGTACTAGATTCATTCTACCGACCAGACTTAGCTAGTAAGATACGGGAATACGGGGTCGGCGGCCTTCTGTACAACATACACCGAGGGAAACGAGGCCGAGAGAAACGATCATCAGAGTTCGAAAAACAGCTTTGCAATCAGGTCCCCTCCCCCATCCCCTGCCCGTACCTGCCGTACCGTACCTACTCCACAACGACCGATGCACGCCAGTGTTCTAGAAGGATGGAATCGCGAGAGAACATACATGGGTTGTGGGTTAATCCATGAAAATACAGAAGGTATTAAGTCTTGGCGTCGTGGGATGGTGAGAGAGAAAGTGCGAAAGTGAAAGTGAAAGGGGGAAGGTGGAAGAGCATGAACATGGAAGATATGCAGCCTCGAGCAGCTCCTCTTCTCCTACCCCTCCTCCTCCAAGGCTGTCACGGACCCCTCCGGTGTGTGCCTTTTGGCTCATGCTCATGCTCATGCCAGTCAGTGATGCTGTCAAGCTGGGCCGTCAAGCTGTTGTTGACTGTCGAGCTACTCTAAAGTGTAGGGAGGAGCTCGAGCTGTTCAAATGCAGATGCAGAGCAGAACACACAAACACACACCAGGGCAGGGTATCTACCTAGGTAGGGGTAGGTAAGGTAGGTAGGGTGACTTCGAGCTGCAATGTAATGTACTGCACTTTATAGTACCATACCATACCTACCCTACAGTTCCCTCCCCCCTCTCTCTTCACCTAAAAATGCGCCAGCGATCCAAGTCATGCTGCCCAAGGAAGTCATGCCGGCGCATGCATGCACGCCAGCTGTAGGAACAGCTCTTGGACAGCGAGTGATGTGATTGATGGACGTGTGTGAATGAGGGCCAGGCCAGGCGATCAATGCCAGGCCTGTAGGAGTGATGTTGCCATCAGTCAATCAGTCAGTCATAGTCAGTCCTGACAAACGTGATGTGTGATATGCTGGATGCGATGCGTGATGCGATACCAGCATTATTGCCAGGCCCAATAGGTATGGATGCTGGCATGAAGGAAGCACGGATGGAAATAGTAGCAGCGCAACGCTCAGATCCTGTACCTCTTGACGTTCTATTCCTTTTCATCTTCCATAACCTCTCCTCGCCGACCACTCACATCAACCGTCTGAAAAGCTGTATGTCATGTCATGTCGCTGTCAGTAGCTTTAAAGTCGCAGTTGCTGTGCATGAGCCCATTCCTTATCTCTGGTCATTGCTTATCGTTCGTTGGCTTCCCAAGCACTGCACTGTCCCTCCCCTTGAACGCAGGACAGGCGCTCTGTACATACAGGGGGGGTAAAAGTAGGTTACTTGACCGGGTATATTTTACAAGCCGAGGATGGCATGGAATAAAATAGATTACTCTGCCAGTCGTCGTTGAGAGAAACTTGCGAAAGCAAAGAGGAGACCCATTGCGGACTCGTAAATTTACAGAGCAGATCCCGGATCCCCCGTATTGCGTGAGAATTGGCCCATCCATCGGCACGGCAGTGGTGGTGGCAGACAGGCAATTGCGGTTGGATCGCGGCTTTTTCTTTTTTCTTTTTGCGGTCCTGTGCTTACTTATCAATCATTGGTCAGTTAGCAGGAGATCGATCTGTGAAGGGAGGGATCATTGCGTGTAGGAGAGTTTGAGTTTGAACAAAAAAACGCCATTTTACAACGGCTGGGTTGAGGGGCTGAGGGCTGGCTTTTCCAGCAGAAGTCAAGCATTCCTTCAGTACGGCATTGCCGCGGGAGCCAAACAAACGTTCAGCAAACCACATCCACAGCCCATCTCATCTGCATCTGCATCTGTGGTGAGTTCTTGTCTTGTGTTGCCCCCACAGATGTCAGCCATGGCTCTTGTCTCCCACCCACATCACACCCACACCAGAAGTCAAAGAATTCGCCGTCAATGGCTGATTGACGCCTGTGGCTTTTTCCCCTCGATCGATGTTCCCGAAGTGAAGCGGGCGGCGAAGCGGGAATTAAAAATATGGAATCATCATGGAAGGAAAATCGAAGGAGGGCAAAAAGGAAGCCACCCATCCCGTCCCGCTTCTGTCTTGCTCTGCCGTGCCTTGATTTGTTTTGTATCTCGCCTTCGGCTTCTCATTCTCATGATCCTTTCATGTGTTATTCCTTCGCTTCTTGATTTCGGTTGACTTACAATACTGTATGTCGTCCGGACCGAGAGCTGGCTGGCGCGCACTTCATCCCATCCCATGATTCCCATCCCATCTCATCTCCGGTGGTGCAGACTTCCAAACACGCTATTCACCTAGGTACGGAGGTACTCACGATGGATTCGGTTCGATGGCGCGTGAGTCGCGACAACACGATACGGTGAGTGAGGACATCCATTCGCTTCCGAAGTCCGTCTCCATACCATAGCATAGCATCATTATGGAGCCGGTATTCGCGATACTCCGTACCTACCTTATGATCATTCGGTAGCCGGGGTTGTACTCTACGCGAATTAATCTATCCTGTCGCGCATTGGCGCGCCGGCGATGATGGATGGATGCGATCTTGAAGTGGTGATGGTGAGGCTTGAGCCACCCCGGAGAACAGGCATTAGCTAGCTCAGAGGTTTATCGTTAGTGAGTGCGGTGCCCTGGGCAAGGAAGGGCAAGGCAAGGCAAGGGCCAATTGAAGTCCCGGCCGCCTCCGGTGCGAGGCGACAAACAGACAGACAGACACTGACAGGCTCTCCCCAGCGGGCGGCGGCTTCACATGATAGAAGAGAACATGCTCTGGAAGACTGGAGCAAGGAAGGAAGGCTGGCAGGTCGCGGGCTCGGTGATTGTCAGTGCGGGTGGTGTTGCACTGGCATTGATGGCAGATGGCAGGTTTGCGCGATGATTTTCTATCCGTCAGGGACTTGACTTACTGGAGGACGGGATGTACTGGTGGGCATGGAAGTTGCTTGTAAATGACATGCCGATACAATATGGTTTTAACTAACAAAATTTAAGATTTCTACTCCTCCGTAAGGCAAACAGAAAAGGAGCGTAAATCAAGGCAGGGCAAGGTAAGGAGAAATAAAAGAGAAAAATACAGTTAAGCTTAATGTCTCGCAGCACAGCACGGCAAAGTGCAAGTGCAAGTTTAAACAAGAGCTCTGAAACCTTCACTGATTTACGCCATCCCGTCATGGGCAGGCACGCCTCAACCTTGAACAGACAGCACACACACACACGCGCGGGTCGACCTGATCGAACTGCCTTCCTGGTTGAGACGGTGCAGCGAATGACGGCTTGTGATCATACCTCCCTCCACACCACTGACTTCACCCGTTGTAGCTGAAGTGGTGTGGTTGCAGCCAGTCCAGACCAGTTACTATTTGCTGACTCTGGTTGTTGTTCTCCTGGGAGACATACCACCCATCCATCCCATCTTAAGAGAAGTGTGGCTGCGTGGGGTGGTGGAAGGAGAAGAAGGCTAAGGAACGGTACTGTACCGCACGGCGCCGGCTGCTTGAAGCCACTGCTTGAAGCCACTGAGTGATGGAGCGGCACGGAGGGAATCTGCAGATTGGAGATGGATTGCAGATGAGGGGGAAACAGAGGCCATTGACTAATAGGTGATTTACCGTTGGACACTATTACCTACGAAAAATTTCGAATTTGGATGTGTAAAATGAGGAGAGAGAGGGGAAAGGACAAGATTATTGAAAATGAGAAGAAAATGAGGGGAAATTTTGGGCTAAATCTTTACCGTTGGAAAATGAATTCTCCTAGTTAAGGTATGCTTGTGCTACTGATAGGTTCTCACGAGGCTTGGTTTGTATTTGTAGGTAGTAAGGTAGCGTAGTAAAGTAAGGTAAGGTAGTTAGTTCTATGGTTCGAATGAGTGAGGACTGGTGAGTAAAAAGAGAGGAGAGGGCAAAAAAGGATCGACGGCTGGACTTGCGCTATGGAACGAGTGCAGGTTGTCGATTCGTGCTTGGAGTACATGATGCTGAGCTGACGAGCTGCGCGACTAAGTGTGCCCAGCAAGCCCAGCAGGTTAAGTAAACTAACTGGTCCCTGATTCCTCGAGGGGAGATTCGCACTTACCGACGTCTGAAAGCTGTACCTACTTGTTGGTGTTGATTACTTGGTTAGTTAGTTAGTCGAGTCTTAGACAAAGTGCAAATTAAGATAACTGCGATTGTGATTAGGGAAAGAAGGGGGACGGTTCGGTCGGTACCTTGGTACTCTAGCTGTCTCGACAAGATCCCTCGACTGAATCCTTCTATCACCATCCCATCCTATATCGTCTGAACTTACTTCAACATCCCGTCTGAACATCGATCTCAAAGTCGAGGGAGGGGGAAGTCTCGACTACCTACTTTCCTGGTGAGGTACGGAGCAGTTCCATTCTGGTACTAGGACTGGAAACTAGGTAGGTAGGGAAGGGAGGGAGAGGAGAGGGGCAGGGCCAGCAAGACATTACAGTTCCTGTGCAGAGTGCAGTGGTGTGCAGTAGGTACAGACCAGGGGCGGGGAGGGGAAGGAAGGGAGAGAAGGGAGGGGATTCAGAGATAGATGCAAGCGCTGAGAGGGGGAGGGGAGAGGAGAGGAGAGGAGAGGAGAGGAGCAGGCAGCGGATGTGTGTGTGCAGCAGCAGAAACCCTTTCGAAGCTCTCTCGAAGCAGTGTGCAGCCTGTCCAGTGCAGTCCCTTCGGAGGTAATGCCTGTATGGAAGGCTGCAGAGAGCTTCCTCTGCAGAGAAGCGTTGAAGCCGAGACTCCACTGACTCTGGACTGGCTGGTGCAGGCGTGTGATTGGCGGCGCATCTCGGGGGAAGGCAGTAAAGTGGCATCGGTGGCAGCGGTGGCAGCGGTGGCAGTGGCTGGCAGTCACTCATGCCTGCTGCTCGTACTGAAGTACCTCTCCGTCTTCCGTATGCTATGGCACTCGACTCGGGACAGGCGATTACAGTAGAGCAATGAGAGGGCCTCGGCTGTGGCAAACCCCTGCCCTGCCCTGCCACTTCAGCCCCTGTCGTCGGTGGACAGACCCCTGGCTGGGCGAGTGCAGCTAAACTCGGGGCTAAAGTGACCCTAAGTGGCCCTAAGTAACGCCCCCCGGCGGATTCTTGGTCTTGCCCTCTTGGCCCCTGTTATTTCCTGCAGAACCCTGCCCGAACCCTGGACGATCACTCCCCTGCACGCTGCTATCTCTTATTCGCCCCCTGTCGCGCCCGCCGTGCGTGCTGATCGACGGTTGAGAGAGCAGATGTTCTCTCAGGTCAAGTTTCTGGTGTTTGGCTGGCGTCTGTTGTGTGCTGTTTTCCCTCTGCGCTGCGCTGTTACTGTTGACAGATGGCTGGCTGTCTGACTGGCTGTCTTATTCCCACTCCCATTCAGCACTCAGAATTATGCCACACTTGCGCTGTTTCTCATATTCCTTTGATAGGAAAAGTAAAGTAGAATCCAGTAAATAAAATAAAATACGGTACTTGCTCTACTCAACTCTACTCGCATCTTTACTACTCAAACCCTGCCTTAGTTAGTCTCCTTGTATACCCCTCCTCCTATCATTTCTCCGTACCTACACAATCCTCTCCTATCCGCCGAACTGATCACCGAACCGAACCGAATCAAACCAAACCAGATCCCCTGCCATGTCCTGCCTTGCCTTGCCCTGGTTGTTCTTTGCCTGCTTGCTTGCTTGCCTCTTCCAACTGCTGCTACTCCTGCTCTTCCCCCCATCCAGTCCAAGATCAGACCAAGTCCAGTCCAGTCCAGTCAAATGCCTCCATCCTATCAGATCGCATCCACCCTCCCCCTCCAGTCGTAGTAATTAGTCTAATCCTAAATCCATATTCCATATCCATTTTCATACCGAACCCTTCCCTTCCCTTCCCTTCCCTTGCCTCCCCTGCCCTGCCCTGACCTACCTTACCCTCCTATCCCCTACCTATCCTGTCCTATCCACACTCCCACCTCATCCATACATCTGCATCTACCTACCTGACCTACCTACCTACCCACCTACTATTTCCCTACCCCCCTACCTCCCACTCACTAC
>JAFJYG010000571.1:0-35061 GCA_017366145.1 Cadophora sp. M221
CTATCGGCATTACAGTAGACGATAAGCTCCGACGAGCAACCCTGAACTGAACTCCAATCCAAATAATCGAGGCACCAGCACGATCACCTTTCGAATCCTCACTCCCAGTCACCAACCACGCCTCCAACTCTCTACACTCTTTTGTCGGACGCACCCAGGTTCCAGTCACGCCTGCTGCTGCCTTGCAATTGCTGCACATTCACCACCATTGACGCCTTTTTGTCCCAGCAACAGCTGCATCCTTTGATGGCCTCAACCGCCTCCTGACCTCCCTAACGGCCCCTGGAAATACCTCTGCACTATACCGTCTACACCTCACAGCAAGCAGCTACAATGTCGGAGCACGAGAATAAGGAGAAAGAGGACTCTGTCTCTGTGAAAGAGCAGACGCGGCGGGAATCAAATGCAGACAACTCGGACAGAGAGACTGTATGTTGAATATCTAGTCTCCTCCCAACATCTGCCAGCTGGGATGGAATTCAGCTTTCGAATTCTACTGCAGAAAGATCTATGCTAATGCCGTACTTCTGTAGGACACCTTCGAAGATGCAAATGACACTACAGAAGTCGAAACCCCCAAGCGACAATCCATGGAGAGGACTCGGTCTTTAACAAAGAGACCATCCTCCTCGAAGAGCAATACAGAAGAGGTCCTGGACACCGACCAACCACCTGTCCCAGCAGTCCCAGTCATGGAAGTCGAGGAGGATACGCCAAAGGATGAAGAAGATGTCAAGCAGCCAAATTCCCCTCTGCTGACTTCGCATCGGGTGTCAAATTCATCCCTTGACAACGTCAATTTGGATAATGTCAGCCTGGACGAGGACTTGACTCCAGTGAAATCAGTCACATCACAAGGTACTTGTGCAAAGGCAGATCTTTACTGCATGCAGATTGCTGATTGAGATGCAATTACAGAAGCCTCGAAATCCCCTCCTCCTCTGCCTCCGAAGAATGCCAAATCTGCTCTCCAAGGACTATCTGGTGCTCTACCATCTGTCCCATGGGCGCCCCCTCCTGCGCCCCCTCCATCGAACAACCTGCCGGCTCCTGCGCCGCCTACGAGAAAGTTGACAAGTCCTTTCTCCTGGCTTTCGCGGAATACTTCACAGCAGAAAGAGACACCGGTTCCTTTGCCATCTCCAGACAAAGATGCTCGGAGAAATACCGCATCCTCGATTGCCACGATCAGCAGTAACCCAGAGATGATGTTGAGCAAACTAGAGGAGGGCGACGAGGGAACTGCGACAGGTGCGAATGGGCGGCCAGCAAGGAACAGTCTGAGGGACAGATTCAAGCTGCTGCGGATGAGAGAAGAAGCTGGCATTACTACGTTGCCTGATGATGATAAATCTGGTGGTGGATTTACAGGTATGCTTTCGCGAAGTGCGACTTTCAGCATTGGTGGTCTTACCAGCCCTGCAGCAGAGGATACCCTCCATGCACATTCCCCCTCCTCCCCACATCCTCCCACGAGTCCGAATCCATCTACAGTCAATCCTGCATTAGCTCCGGGCACAGCTGCAGGTGTTTCGGCAGGTCCTTCAGCCACAGCTGAGCCTGTTGATTGGGATCTGTGGCAGGCTGTTGTAGATGAAGGTCCAACAGCGGTTGCGAGAACGAGTCCAGAGGAGTTGAATCGAGCCATCACGACCGGTATTCCAAATGCTATTCGCGGGGTGGTATGGCAAATCTTGGCCCAGAGCAAGAACGAGGAGCTTGAGAGTGTATACCGAGATCTTGTCAACCGTGGGACAGAAAAGGATAAGGATCGATTGAGTGGATCAAGTGGAGCTACCAGTGTGAATGGGAGAGAGAAGGACGAGGCGGTGGTTTCATCAGCTTCCTCAATCCACTCGGACAATTCTACTCCTGCCACAACCATCACGAACGGAAACGGAATGCGATCCCCATCACCACCAAAGGATCCAGATGTGGTGGCTAAAGCCCAAGCCGTCACACTGGCAGTGAAGAAGAAGAAAGCTAAGGAAGATGCGGCAGCTTTACTGAAGTTAGACAAGGCTATCAAGCGGGATCTTGGTGCTCGAACCAGCTTTTCCAAGTTCGCTGCCAGTTCTGGACTTCAAGAGGGCCTGTTTGGTGTTTGTAGAGCATATGCTCTTTTCGATGAAGGTGTAGGATATGCGCAGGGCATGAATTTCCTAGCTATGCCTTTGCTTTTCAACGTAAGTCCTACTACCGACTGTGAGTTATCCTCTAATCATTTCTAGATGCCTGAAGAAGAAGCGTTTTGTTTACTTGTACGATTGATGAACCAATACCACCTCCGAGACTTGTTCAAACAGGACATGCCGGGATTGCACATGCACCTCTACCAATTTGAGCGATTACTTGAAGACTTTGAGCCCGCTCTCTACTGCCATCTTCACCGTCGCCAAGTTACACCCCATCTCTACGCCACTCAATGGTTCCTCACACTTTTCGCCTACCGCTTCCCTCTCCAACTCGTTCTTCGGATCTACGATCTCATTCTTAGCGAGGGTCTAGAAGCCATCATCAAGTTTGGGATCGTTCTGATGCAAAAGAATGCTGCCACGCTCCTTGGCATGACAGACATGGTAGCCTTGACAAATTTCCTCAAGGATCGGGTCTTTGATGTCTACATTGACCAATCGCCTTCCGCAGGCTCCATTCTCGAATCCGGCTTCTTTGGCAGCTCTGGCGCCAGTATTGACAAGGAAGTTTATCGAGCAGATCAGCTGATCCAAGATGCATGTGCAGTCAAGATCACACCTGAGCTTCTGAAGACGTATAGATTAGAATGGGAGGAGAAGACTCGTGTGGAGAAGGAACGCGAAGCTGAGATGGAACTTCTCAAAACAACAAATCATTCTCTTCAGCAAAAGGTCCGACGCTTAGAAGAGCGAGTTGAGGAGCACGACTCTGAACACGCAGCCCTTGCAACCGATCTTGTAAAGACCAAAGTAGAGAACGAGGAGCTCAACGACGAGAATGAGTCTCTGAAAGGCCAGGTCCGAGAGCTGAGACTCGTGATCGAAAAGCAGCCTGAGGAGGTCGAGGCTAGATTACAGAGTGAGATGGATCGACTGATGAAGAGGAATCAGGAGGTCCATGAGGAGAATACGAGATTGGAGGATGAGATGGGTGAGATGGAGCAGACGCTTGTGGCTACTAAGATGCAATACGCCGAGGTATGTTTCCCCAGAACCTGGAATCGATCAGATCATCCTAGTATTGAAAGTAACTGACCCTCTCCAGATTAACGCCGCCCACGAAACCCTAACGAGAAAATGGACCGATCTCCGCAAAGCACTGGGCGACTAGCCTGCCTCTACATGTCCTCCCCAATACCCAAATCACGAACAGCGACCAAATAATACCCAAACCCTCACGACCTGTACAGTCTCCTCTATTTCCTTCCGATTGATTCCGTTACGTCACAAAGAAGCAGCAGAAGAATAACCCCAGGCTCCAGCGCCACCATCCATCCGTCACGAATTTGGCTTAGCGACTCCTCCCGCGAGCATTACGAACGAAACAAATACAAAAACCCCCTCTGTGATATCCCCCTTTCCATATTCGATTTTTTTCTTTCTTTTTGTTGACTGTTTCTTTGCCTGTTTTGCGAGAGCCGAGATGTGTTGAGTTGAGCGTTGACTCGACTCGCCTCGACTGGGTGCTGCTGCGCTTGAACTCTGCATAATGTATGTTATGATGTGTTGATTGTGAGCGAGCTTGTGTGCTACTGAGCGCGAGAGAGAGAGAGAAAGTTGTGTCCTATGCGATGATGGGAGCTGGTATGACATGGTATGGCATGACATGGCATGGTGTGATGGTGTCTGATGGGTACGAGAGAAATGCGAATGGCTGTGGAAACTTGGAAGCGTCAGGTGTGAAGCTTGAGGGGTGAGAGGGAGATTGTATATACTAAAGCTGTCCGAGTTGGAGAGCAGAGCAGAGAGCGGACCGGAATGAAGAACGAAACGACGATGAATCCATACCGTACTCTCTCTACAAGAATGCCTTCTACTGAGGAATAACTTCCACTTGGAAGTAAGAATGTGATTAGAATATGCCGTGAGTGCGGCCACCTTTTTCGATTCTTTTTTTTGCTCGTTTTTGCTTATCCTCTCGCTGATGTCTATTGTTGTTATTATTTCTTCTCCTATGATTTTTTTCATTTACTATGCTATGGTCACTTCCAGTAAGAGATTATCGAGTACTGCATAGACTCTTCCACGAAGTACTGCCGAGAATTAAACCCACGAGCTGGGATTTTGGAGTTTGGGGGTTTTTTTTTCTGCCACGCCCAGAACACTACTCAAGCCCAAGTCCACTGCCAGGCCTAGCAGTCATTCCTCCCTTCCCTTCTTTTCACCAAGACAAATAACGAACAATCTCTCTTCAACTTCTGGGTAGGCATCTGTATCCGTTTCGTTTCCGTACCGTTTGAAGTTCTGCACAGACACACACGCAGTCGCTTATCCGTGGTCCAGCTACTGTAACCGACCAGTTCATACCTTACCCGGCACTCACTCGCCCAATTAAAAATCCCTGTTTCAAAGCTCCCCACACGAATAACGTTCCTGAAGACCGTTTCAGGCGCGGGTTAATAAGCTTGTGGGTGGGAGCGGGTGATCGACTGTGTCTGTGCTGAGATAGCCGAGTGTGCTGTACGGCACTGTATGTACGGTACTGGTATGCACGTACGGAGAAGGTTGACTGCCTTACTGGATGGTTTCGGTGGCGAACGGTATGGCATGGTAGGTGTAGTAAGTGAGTGTCAGAGACGAAAGCTTGATCTCTGGTTGGTGCGAAGAAACGCTTTGGGTTCTTTGCGATGTTTGGCCTAGACCTTGGAGCTTGGTAGGAGAGCTTGGTAGGAGAGCTTGGGGAGGGAGGGGTGAAGCTTTTACCATACTCTTTTAACTCTTACCATGAAGCTTTACCTTGCTCATGCGAGACAGAAGGTGAGGTATGATCCAGAGGGGAAGTCGAAGTTGAAGCAGAAGCAGAAGTATAAACTTTGCCTGACTCCCCCCCTCTCCTCTAAAGTTCCTTTTTTCTGTAGTTCTTATTTGGCGTTCGTGTATATCTCTTCCCTTCTCTGCTTTTGTCCTTTCCGGTTGTCTTTCAATCTTCATTTCTTTCTTGCCTGTTGATTCGGGCTTCCCTTTTTGTTTTCTTATTTTTGGGATATTGTTGCTAGTAGATTGAAGATTTTGGTCAAGCCGGCAAGATGCATCTCTCAACTCTGTTCTTCACATCTGCTCTTGCAGCTTCGGCGGTTGCGCAGATGTCTCTTCTGGAGCTTCTAACTGCCAACAACAAGACATTGGGCACGTTGACGGGTACGTCTCTCATCTCCTCCACCTCGTCATTCCCCAACTCCTTTCCCCTCTCTTCACAACAAATTTACTCTTCTTCACAGAAGTAAAGTAAAATATCAAACTAACTCCTCTCCCAGGCCTCCTCCAAAACCAACAAGCCCTAACCACCAACCTAATCAACGCCCGCAACATAACAATCCTCGCCCCCTCCAACGACGCCTTCACCAAATACCTGTCCACGCCCGCCGGACAAGCAGCATCCAACGACCCAGGCATGCTAACCGCTCTCCTCCAATACCACGTCTTAGAAGGCGCACACCCCTCTAGCGGGCTCAACATGTCGATGTACGCACACAGCATGTTGACGAACACGACGTACACGAACGTGACGAATGGACAGGTAGTACAGCTGTCGAAGATGGGTAATAAAGTCATGGCCATGAGCGGGCTGAAGGAGATGAGCATGTCGACTACGATGGATGTGATGTTTACCGGGGGAGTGGTGCATGTTATTGATAAAGTGCTTACGATGCCTATGGTATGTCGTCCTCTCACTCACTATTCCATCTGACACTCCCAAACCCAAAATATAAAACTCCCAATTTTCGTTTTGAATACACAAGCAAGATGGGAAAAACTAACTTTCAAAAAAAGATGCCCTCCCGCTCCGCCCTCGACAGCGGCCTAACCGGCCTAGCCGGCGCCCTAACAACCACCTCCCTAGTCTCAACAGTCGACGCCCTAAAAGACATCACCATCTTCGCACCCTCCAACGCCGCATTCGAGAAAATCGGATCCGCCCTCCCCGCTTTGCAAGCAGACCAGACCACGTTCCGCAACGTACTAGAATACCACGTCGTGAGCGGGACAGTGGGGTACGCTGGCATGCTTGGGAATATGAGTTTGATTACCGCGCAGGGAGGCACGGTTAGAGTCGAGGTGTTGGGAAAGAAGGTGTTTGTGAATAGTGCGATGGTGGTTATTAGTGATGTTATTGTGGCGAATGGGGTTGTGCATGTTATTGATAAGTATGTCTTTCCCCTCCTTCCTTCTGCTTCACTCCTGTTCTCTCATACACTAAACTCTACTCTTTTTGTCTTTTCCTATGACATATTAATATCAAAATATTATTCGTGTTCTAATACAATGAAACAACAGTGTACTCAACCCAGCAAACTCAACCGCAACCCCCGACCCAACAGCTACAACACAACCCGTAGCCTTCACAGGCGTCACTTCAGCCAGTGTGATCCCTTTCACGAGTGGGATCACGCCGACCACTACCGCGCCTAGTGCTAGCACGAGTACGGCTGCCGCGGGACGTGTGGAGGGCGCGATGGGATTAGCTGCTTTGTTTGGTGTTGTCGCTGCTGGCGTTTTGTAGATTCGTAGATATAGAGAGAGAGAGAGCAGAAGACTAGTGGTGGAATTTCTATTTGCAAAGCCATGGCTGGTTAGCTGGGAGAGAGGAGAGAGAGAAGAGAGTCTCGGGAGGAATGTTTTGTTTGTACAAGTGTGTGAGTGTTTGTTATGTTGTGTTGTATACTATATTCCCTTAGCGTTGCGTTAGTTTCTCATGACCAAATCTATCAATATTTCTTCTTGGATATTACATTAAATTGAATTAATCGTTTCTAATCACATATTCTCCTTCTCCTTCTCCTAATCCACAAAAGAAAACACATGAACCACACACAACCCAACCCAACGTCCAGTACCGTAACTGCAGTTCCACAAAGCTTACAGAACTTCCTTCCCATTTCCCGATCCGGAAATATAAGATCGGAGGAAACACTCCTTATGCTGTCTATATATTACGGAACGATCTGGCCGGTTTGCTATATACTGCACCGAAAGCTTGTTGGATCGGAGGAGGTTGTACAGAGCGAGGATAAATGGTTGGTTGGTTGGTTTAAGTCATGGAGTGCAGTAAGCCAGCTCGTGGTGAGGCGTAGGGCTGTGCCGTGTGTGTAATATGTTCACGGGTATATACCTACCTGCAGGGAGGACAAATTGTAAAGCATAGGTGTGGCTGTGTGAGATACCTTACTAGCTGGTGGAGACAAAGTCCACTGATCCTGTGGATCTCGTCTTCACTCGTGAGATCAACTTGACGAAGAATTCGATAGATAGATATTCTGGATTATTTTGCGTTATTGGCGCTGAATAGAATGAGGATAAGCTTACTCATCCTTGCCTCTTGAGTTCACGGTATTTGGCCATTTGCGAAAATCGGTACAATAAATCAAAGTACTGTAAGCACAGAATATTCCTGCATGCATGCATGCATGCTTACAGGCTGTAGATTTCCGTGTGTTGGTGTTCTTCATATGAGAACCGTTACTGCGAATGAGAGATGCAGAAATGGTAATCGGACCCCGTCGTGCATATATTGTTTACGGCTTTTACGAGGAAAAGGCGTTCAAGCTTTTGAGGTAAGGCTTTGCTACTTGTGTTTTGGAACGTTGAGGTTGTTTGGATGTGGGTGGCTGCACGCACCGCAGCGATGAGCATATCGTCTTTTGGGCAGTTGAGAAGTGCAGCACAGTAGTTTCTTGCAGATTCAAGGGGCATTGTGTGATTGCGGTCCAAGGCAATCGGTGCCGTCTTCCATATTACTTGAATCTTTCTATGCAGAAAAGTTGGGAAGAAATTCAAATGGCTGCATGGAGATCACCGAATATCTATCGAGTGAAATGTTTAGGTCGAAATCCCGGTCAGCTCCGTGCTTTCAAAAAGATGCCTATAAATCCCCAGAAATATCTTGTCAAAAAATGTAGAATATCAGAATCCACTATCACCCGTTTATCAACGTTCTAGCCCTAACTCCAACAAATCAAACATCAAGATTCAAGATGCGGTTCGTACATTACCTTAGAAATTGATACCTAGTGACTAACAGGACGTTTTTGTAGATTCTCAACTCTCATCGGGATTTTTGCTGGATCACAAGCATTCACTAGTGGTTCACCGGTTCCTGAACCAGAAAATAAGCCAGCAGTCAGTTCATCTCCTTTCCCTTCCCAAGATCATCACCACTAACAAATCTACCTAGGTCCTCCACAAACGAGACATGTGCACCATGCGAGCCGAAAGGAACTTCGTCCCTATCGACGGGTTCGGCTACTACAGCGAATTCTGGCTCGAATACGTCGGCGGCCACCTAATCTCCAAGTTGAACATGTATTCGGACCCTTCTGCTGGAGGAGGCCTTACGATACGAGCCTCGGACTCCCACCTGCCGAATGATGGGTTCTGGAGAGCTAGTGGGAAGGGAAGTGGGTTTGACGGGTGTAGTTTTGATTTTGAGGGCCAGGGCCATCGTGGGTATACTTATGAGCGAGATAATGGCTGGGTTGCTGGGTGTGCGGTAGATTTCGGGTGTGAGGGAGGACGCGGACTGGTTGGTATTGAAGCTTCCGCAGATCTTGTAACGCGGGAGATAGAGCCAGTTGTCGACGCCATTGCCGAACCTGCAGTAAGTAGCCATGGGTATATATCAATTGCTAAATCCTAGCTAACTTATATCCAGATCCTCGCTAAGCGAGATATGTGCACCCTACGTGGAGAGGTCTTAAGATTCTATCAGCGAGGCAAAGGCTACCAATACTCATGGAGCATGTGGTTAGAGTACGTAGGAGGACATCGCATCGCGACAATTCGATCTCAATCCGATCAAGGTTTTCCAGGGTTCATCAGCGCGGGGGTGTGGAGACTCCCGAATGATGGACAATGGACAACTAAGGGTGGTAACGATGAGAGCTTGTCTGGATGCAGGCTTGATTACGAGGGTCAGGGTCATGATGGGTATACTTACAGTTATGGGGGTACAAACGGCTGTGCTGTTGATTTTGGCTGTGAAGGAGGTATAAACTGAAGTGGTGGTGTTACTGGAAAAGTCAGGCTGCCAGTGGTTGATCACCTTTCATTTCCCAATCAAGCATGTCAAACGTGCTGGTCCTGATCCGTGAACCGAACTCAAAGCAGCACGGCCATATTTCTCTGGCAACAAGTATTTCTTAACTCCAGTCTACTTAGTCTGTATAGTTTAAAATCTATGGTATAATCGAACTTCATGCGTGTCGCAACCGTATCGATAATTCATATTTACGGGCCTAATTGCGGTATTGTTGGTAAGATATTGGCTGTGTAGAGTCAGTTGACGTGGAAAAAGTTGACTTCTGGGTAATCGCTTGAGATGACATGCTGAGCAGATATTGATTTTGTTTCGTTTGTTTACTGTACTTTGTTGTCTTACTGAGGAAGGCGCTTGAGAGGTATTTGAAGGTGGACAACCTCTTCAAGAGCGAGCGTCTGCCTTCTTATTGTGGAATCCGGAAAAAGGAGAACAATACTTTCATCGAAAATTCCGAGGAATTCATGCCAATCGTCACACGAACATTATATCTGCTACTCTTTGACTTCCATTTTGTCTGTTGTGATAATTACTTGGCCAATGGCAGACAGACCACGTCACATCACTTCTTACATCAGCAGCGAGATGGATGAATACCCTTTAGACACTTCTGGAATGTCAAGACTTGGAGATTCTGATAGCCAAATACATTAGAAAGCCCTTCTGAAGGGCATGCCAATGTCTTTAATAATTGAAGATAAACAGTTTCTTAAATGTATGGGAGATACGAATGCTTTCAGTGGTGTTGGTAATCGGCTGGAACCAAGACCCCCACCCCAGTAGATCGCTGGACTTTCTGAGGAAGTCAACAATAATACCAGTAATTTTGGTAATTCTCTGGATTAAAGTTTTTCTATTTGATACTAATTAGTCACTTCGTGGTTGAGCATGACCTTCGTTGATACCCACTTGACGGCATGTGACTTGGAGATTGACTTTGGTCAACAACGCATCTCTAAACGACTGGTCGGTTAATAAGCTCGCAAATACTAGCTTCGCAAAGATCAGACTAGTTTCTTCCGAGAGTTTCGGGTAGCATGGGAGTATCGATACGATTGGTCGCACCAACCTTGTTTCCAGGGGGCGCCCTGTGCCACACTACCGGTATCATCTACACACGGACTGGTTCCTTGCGAGATCTTCCAATTAGTCCCAATGCGAACAAACACTACAAATTCCATTTAAAGACAAAAAGATGTTCCTCGCCGCAATTATGAATCTTTCAAATAATTTCCGACGATGTCCTCCCCATTGCTTCTTCAACTTAGAGCAATTATTTTGCGGGCAGTTCTCTCAATACTCACTTTCTTCGATTTGTATTTATCCCATCCTCTTCCAGCAAGAGCATCGTTTACGCGGAAAATAAGATCGACTGAGTCGTCCGTTCCTGGGACCATTAGTCTTTTATTCTACACATCTCCGTCATATAAATGGAATTTCGCAAACAGCCCGGCCTTGCATCCGAAAGACAAGAATCGACCACTACTCGTCAACTTCCACGGCGGAGGTTTTACAATTGGCCATGCTCGAGACGATGCACGGTGGGCAACGGCAGTAACATCGCAGACCGACGCTGTGGTCGTGAGCGTCAACTACCGGCTGGCGCCCGAACACCCATTCCCAGTTGCGATAGACGATTGCGTGTCGGCAATCCTCTGGCTGTGGAGACACGCCGATGAGTTTGGTATCGATATATCCCGCACATCGTTGTCTGGGTTTAGTGCGGGTGGGAATCTCACCTATGCCGTCTCCATCAGGCTGTACGAAGTGTTGACGACGTTTAAGCGAGAGGACGGATTTGGAGGTCTTGGTGTACCGCGAGGCAATGTTGTTAGCTTGGTGGTGTTTTATGGGAGTACGGATTGGACGCAGACACGAGCTGAGCGTGAAGATTCGAATCCTGAGCTGATTCGTACTATCCCACCGAGGATGTTCAGGTTGTTTGATGAGGCGTATCTTTCGTCGAAGCCGGATATGAGATCGCCGTTCTTGAGTCCTGGACTTGCTGAAGAGAGCTTGTTGAAGAATGCATTGCCGGAAAGACTGGCGTTGGTTAATTGTTCTGGGGATCAGTTGTTGGCTGAGAGTGAGAGGTTCAGGGCGAGACTTCTTGGGTTGGGGAAGAAGGTTGATGGCTGTGTTGTGGAAGGTGTGGGTCACGGGTGGGATAAGAAACCGACTTTTAGGAGAGGCGATGCCAAAAGAGATGAAGCATATAGACTTGCGGTAGAGAGCTTGGGGAAAGCTTGGGCTGGTCTTTGAGAAGATCAACGAGTAATGATAATATCAATGTCCAGTTTCTAAAAATTCAAACTCGATTGCCGTCCGTGTTTGTGCGTGAATGCGAGGTTCCATCGTCGCCATAAAGTCCGAAACGATCCCAGAAACGAGCTTTGGGTCAGTAGACGCAACGTTCCGCATGTCAGGAAGTGTTTCGTCGCCGAGACACCAGCGTTGGCGTTACCAGTCTTTCATGAACTTCGCTCAGTAGGTTCTTCCAGTATTCGAGATAGCACAATATTCCATGATATATTCAACTATTGTTAAGCGTCTCGATTAAAAAAAGGGTCAAAAGTCTTGATTTGTTGAGCCTAGCTCAGTCTCGCTGTCGAAGAACTGGTCCCAATATTCCTCCAGCCGCATAGCTGATTCAGCTTCACTTAGGACCAATTATGGACAAAGCATCAAACAATCAGGCTAGCAACTTGCAATGAGCTGGGGAAGTCAAGCTTTATGAGCAGGAAGAAGAAAAATCTGTGAGATAGGAGAAGATGGCCATGCAATTTGCAAATATCTGAAGAGTAGTGTACACTTGTCATTCTATAGGACCACACAACCAGGCGCAATGCACCTACTCATAAAACACCAAACATCTGACCTCAATACTCTGTCGTCCGGGCGCACTCTCCGGCGTAGCAGGATCCTCAAAAGCAGTATGCGGGGTACATCTCGCGAGACCCTGCACACCCTTGGGCAATCCCTGACCCCTCGAATCAAAACACTTAATGAACATGGCCTCTTCAGGCGTCATATCCTTCATATAGAAGAACTCGTGTTTCTCATTCGGACGCACCGCGAAAGTCTCGCCCTTGACCTCGTAGTTTTCTGTCGACTCAATGGAGTTCGGGTCCTGGAGGACCTCCTTGCCACGATCATCGTCGTCGTCTTTCCGCCCGATGTTGTCACTACCATCGACTAAGGGCGCCCGCTTGGGATACAGTAAGTCCACTGCAATGAAGTCGTCTGGGGAGGTGGTGCGCCAATCTATAACAGCGAGAGGGAAATCCGTCGCGGTGTGTGCAATAGGTCTCCAGACATTGATGATTTGATATCTTCCTTCCAGAAGCTCATCTGCTTCTTCAGCAGGGAGATGTCTCCTCACTCGTGTTTCGGCAGCTCCGACCGTCTGATCAACATGGACTTGTTGTACCGGCTGCCTCGGGGCAAGTTTATCCCTCTTCCTGATTGTGTGGTCGAAGATAACCACTTTCTTTATACCGGGCAACTTCTCCCTCAATAGATTGTCCACCTCGGTATAATACCCCTCTCGAACATCCGAATCGTTATCGAAGTCGAAACCCGCGGATGGCGATTTGTAGACTGCGAAGCCTGAGATGTCTGTTGAGAATTCTGCTTCGCGGCCGCGGATGTTCTGGACAGGGCGCGGGTGAGGGGTCAGTCGGTAGGAGGTTCCTGGCCCGTCGACTTTGCCCCAGGGCTTGATGTGTTCGCCGCTGCTGGACGTGTAGGATGCTGGGTCGATGTATCTGAATGCGCCGGTCGTCATTGTGATGTTTGCTGGGATTTTTGGGAGGGAAAATGCGGGTTGGAGGTGCGATGGTGTCGCTCTTATATGATGAGGGGTGGTTGTCGGCCTTAAAATTTGTCATCCTTATATCCGAAAGTCGATGACAGTGCTGGGTGGGATGGTGTAATTCCACGGGAATGACAAATGGTTGTGCATGTAGAATTTTGCACATCATGGAACAATATTAGAGAAAATTCGAATTCGCAAATCCTATTCTCGCCCACCGCTAGAATTTGTTTGAAACATCGGCACGCATTGCAGTGAACGGGCTTGGTGGGACAGATTTCGGCTAACTTTGGGTTTCCTCGTCTCGGATGTAAACAAGGTATCTTCTCGGCTCCTGGATTTGCAATTTATTTAGGAAGATGGGATCTAGTTCGGCATGAGCACTTTTGAAGACAAATGTTATATTTCTTGTGTCCTAAATATGTCAGCAGCAATGCCTCGGCGCCAACCTTCGCATCACCGCCCGCATCCCTCAGACAAAGCATCCCAGCAATCCTCAGAACTTCAGCAGAATAAGTCGGTCTCCCGCCAACAACATCCGCATCCCACATCAAGTTCTCATGATCACGCCCTCCCACACAGCCGCCAACGGTGTATGCGATGTGCAAGATTTTAAACGCCTCACGATGCTCCATCGGCAACCCAACCCAACACCCATTCTTTCACGCGCCTCAAAACCGCCCAAATAACGAACTGGATGTGTACCCAGATACAACTCTTCCTGCCACATACGACCATAGACTGGTGAGAAATGGGCATCCCGTCCGCTCTGCCATACATAAGCACCAGATCGGTAGATTAGTAGTTGGGTGGGTGACCACCAGCGAATACCTACTGTTGTATGTTTCCATCTTTTTTGTGTTCTTTTGGAGCGCATTCGGGGGTTTGGGAGGTACAATTTTACTGTGTGTGGGAGGGGGGGAGAGGGGGGGCCGAGCCAATGAAACCCCTGACTTTGTACTAACATGTAAACATTAAACAGGAACATAAAATAATACTTAAAAAGGTCTAGATGCAAAGCCAAGAAACCAGATATCTAAGCTGTCATAAAGTCATAAATATAGACTGTTGTAGTAAAAGTCTTTGCCCTACATACATACTCAATAACCCCCTTCCCTGACCGCCTGATTAAATCTCTTCAAGCCCGGCGAAACGGAGGCCTCCATGCACCTCAAGCGAGGGGGCATATCCTCAGACATATTTCTCCCTCATCCTAGAATATCAACCCTTTCACCCCATGAAAACATTGATCGTGACATTTTCTTTCGACGTCCTTATTTTTCAGGTCTGCTTAGACACCCACTTGGCATTGGGAGGAAAAGTCTGAATAGCACGATTTGACCATCGTATTCATATAATCATTTTAATGTTCTTCTTTTTGTGATACAATCAGTAGTTATTATTCAATTGTGAAGTTTCAATTGGGAGTTGCTTCCCCGTTCCTCGCTTATTTTAGTGCTTGCCCAAACTTCTGACGGAGTACTGCACATATACACATAGCATTGATTATTCAAGGATAACATTAGATAACCGCACCCCATGTCCGTATTAATCTGTCGGTACAGACTACTCCTTATGCTGTGTGCGCTGCGTACAGTTCTGCATCGGTTACAAGGTCACTCATATTTCGCGCACTCATATTTCGCGAATCTCGATCCAACCTCCCAACCCGAATGTAGTCATGGATGTCAAATTTCTCCATATGATTATGACTCTTGATCCATTATGCAAATTGCAACAAGACGAACGTTCCGTAATTACACAAAAAGCCTGAAAACCCCGGGCACCTGCAATGCTGAAGTTCCCGAACCCACCCCGCATCTACACCCAGCTCCAAGTCCTCATATTGAGATTTCTCGCAGCGCTCCTTCAAGATGTTAGTTTGAACCCAGCCATCTCAAAACACCCGCGGCCCTCAGACACTCAAAGCCGCCTATCATTTTCAATGCTTCTGCTTCCGATGCAGCCGCAATTTTTCCTTTCGACAATATCCCTTTCCTCGATTGTTCTCACATCCAGGCATCCGACAGTGGTGTCTGATATGGCCGTGTTTGTTATCGAAGTGACGGCGGAGGTCGCTCCCACGAGCGAAAGCGTTGCCGCAGCTGACGCAAACATTGTTTCTTGGTCGGGTATCCAAGCTGTTTGGATAGTTTGGAGAGGAGACCAGAGCAATTGGTGACGAATGATTGTCGTATGGAGTTGGGCTGGGATAGGAAGGGAATGACGGGGCGCTGTACGTAGGCGAGGTCTGAAAGTAGTTGAGGAGGTGACTTTGTTCCTGTGGGTATTCAGGGGCCGGAAATTGGACGGGGCTTGAAGGGTAATTTGGAAAGCTCAGGGGGCTGGTAGTTGAACCATGGTCAAGTGTTTGCAGAGGGGACAGTCTTTCCATAGAATTGGTGTCGCAAGTGCGCTGTGTGGCATATGGTGTGGGTTGTTGTGCGGTGCAGGTAGGCGAAAGCTGGAAATGGTTTGGGAAGTGGCTTTCATACGTTGGATCGTTGGGGGCCGGTGCTTGGACGAGGTTCACAGGGTAATTTTGGAAGCCCAGATGATTGTTCGGTGAGACATATGAAGGGTCCTGCGGGGGGTGGAGTAGTTCCATAGAAGTCGTGTTGTAGGTGGGCTGCGTGACATATGAATCGAAAGAGTGACTGGAGCTCGGATCCGATCCGACTCCGTATGCATTGAGTTGATAGGCACCTGGGTGGTCTTCCCGGGTGTCGTTGCCATAGATCCCGCCTTGGGGCTCGACGGTGGACTTGCCAGACCTTGAACCATCAGCAAGACATACATTTGGATCCAGAGATGGAGAAACGCACTCAGTGAAAGAAGCATCAATATATATTGGCTCCATCGTGAAAGACGATACTCAAGAAAAAGAGTCCAGAAATGACAGTGGTCTGTGAATTGGGCAAGTAGAAGAGAGGAGTAGAAGGTTGGAATGTAGAGCATGATGAGGAGAGATGTGCCAAATTCTTATAACAAGCACAGGAGGGCGACCACTTGGTCGCCATCATGTTGACGAAGTCAAGTTTCTGAACTTCTTATAGAAGTATACAAACTTTTGAGGTGGCATCATGCCTTGTGGATACCAGATCCAAGCACTACCAGACGAGTAAGTAGAGTTCAGAAATACTTGACAGGCATGAACTTCAGATGAGATCACGGGCTAGTGCGGCATGCTGTCAGATCTGCATCCGAATGCATGGAATCTTCTGAACACGGGACAAGAGTTCGCAAACTCCGACCAGAAATCCAGACCCCTTCAGTCGCCGGCCAGCCTCTGGGCTGTCGCTTTGTCCCGCGATCGCAGGGTCATTATCCAAACAAGTGAAGATATACAAGGCTGAGCCTTGGCACAACTTTCTTGGTGGCCGAGATCTTTGTGGATTATATCTACGGATCGAGAGGCCTATTACTCCCAGTCATACGTTCACTTCGATCTGCAGACCGCTTCACACGGTGATCGCCCTACAGACCCACTCCCGAGCGTGGGGCCGCCCTGTGCAACATCTTTTGCCCCTGCTCAGGTCCGTCGGCTACCTCCCCTTGCAAGGACAGGGGGAATAAATCCGCAAGCAAAGGAGCGGACCCTACCTCGACTTTCCCCTAGCAAACAATCGCATGGAAACACGGACTTCGCGGGCGGCGGTGGCGATACCCAATCTCTGGGAGGTGAAAAGGGTGTACATACATACTGTACACATAATAGTGGGGTCAACCACCGCCCGAGGTTCACCCCACCAAATTACCAAGCTGGGTGAAACTGGCTGTCGGAACCTCCCACCTACTTCGTATCAGGCGTATCTATTCCGCCGAGAGGAAATAAAGCTTTACTTGGAAGAGTATAATTCTTCGATTTCCAGTTTCCTGATTGGGTAGTTGGCCCTTACACTGGACTCTCCAGAAGGCTTGGCGGAATAGATTCGCCGGCGACCAAGTAGGTACGTTTCGTACCGTGCCCTCGTGTACTCCGTACAAGGGTCAAAAACGCGCCCCAGGACTTGGACCCCGGAGAAAGCGAGTATCTTGTTGGCGAGATATGGCGTGGCCGGTCAACACCAGGATTCGTCCAACACCCACTACCGTATTAACATGCACCAACAGCATGTCAAAGTTCAAGAACAGCCATGTTGTTGCTGCGTCCCAATCCGGATTGGCTTTAATCTTCAGCGTCTGATCCCCTCCCGGCGCCAACCCGATTGTCCGGGCGCCACTTCTTTGAAGTTCATACATAAGGTACGGCGCGGGCGACGGCAGGAGTCAAGCCTTGATCTGCCTAGCTTGCCCGGGGTACAATATCTGGACTTTCGAGCTCCTGCCTGAGCTGATTCTCATGCTGCTTCCTTCCACCCAACAACTGCCATTGGCTCCGAATATCTGAACTTCTCAACAGGCGACTCCCAAGCCACAATGCAAACTTCTACCTCTACCGTGAGGCTCACTAGGGGGGCGGTGCCGGGTCTCTTTAATCCAACCCTTCCTCCGTTGCGTGTTTCTCGCCCTCTTCCAGCAACACAATTGAACCACCTGCTTCCAACCTCGTTATCATGATGCAACACTCTTTCGACAAGTATTGGTCTCGGCAGGATCTGACCGCCAAGCGAGAGAAGAGAGCTGGCAGGCCAGGCCACGAATGGACGGAAACTCGCGAAAGACAACTCTTTAGACTCGTTGCGCAACTCCGTGTTCCTTGGAAGGATATACCTACAGCCATGAAGGAGCCGCCTGCGGCTCCTGGCCAGGAAGCATTCGCTCCTTCGTAAGCTTCCTGACGATGCCTCGGAAGCACGGGCTAATCAACCTTCTTTGCAGCAAGGGGGCTTGTCGAGACCACTGGCATAAAATAACAGGGATGAATCCTTCGGAGACACACGTTCGGAACCTATATTCGAGGAAAAAGCAGCGGGAACGAGTAGAGCGGGCTTTCAAACTATATCAACAGCGTCAGGAGGCTTCCTCGGCACCGACCATCGATGGCTTCCCAGGGTTCACAGGCCCGTCAATCCTCCCCTATGTTCTGGGAACATCCGCCGATGGACTGGCAAGTCACGCAACTGGATCCTATACCCCAGACTGTCTAGAACATGAAGCGAGCGAGATCGAGGCTGAGGATCCCCTTTCTCCTGCCTTAACATTTGGCGGAGCAACACCGTCGGACTCTGCTCTTTCCATCTCGGGGCAAGGTCCGGAACATTCTTCCTTCATGCCTATTGAGGCTGTCGAGCAGTCTGTGTTCAAATCAGTCGAACGAGCACTGGATGTCAGTTCGCACCGCAATGCGAACCCTGCAAGTAAAAAGCGTCCGGCATCGTCCGTGTTTGGTGAATCCATCGAAGCAACTTTGCGACGGCATACGAACCGAAAGTCCACTGCCTCCTTTCACGAGGAGTCAGAATGGGTACAGCAATGTCCCGATGCCTCTCAAGATTCCCATAGAGGCTCAAATCCTAGTTTGGCAATCGCTAGACTTCAGTCTGTAGAAGAAGAGCCAGGGGCATTAGCAAACCATCGAACCGCCGTAGACAAATTAGAGGACGACATGGGATACTCTCGGGGCATCATCCATTTCGTCAAGTACCGCCTTACCAAGACACGCAACTCTTTTATCAGCATGATATCCTCGCGGCGATCTTCAAATCAGTCTTTCGTACAATGTGGACCGGAAGACACCCAGCCTTTCCACTACTCGTCTTATGTGGAAAGGGATGACCTGTCTGTAGCAACCCAGCCGATGCAGCCGGACCATATAAGCCACCGACCAAGAACGAACATCTTCCTTGAGCTAAGATTAGCTGGCGCAACAGACAACTATGTTGCAAATCGACTGAAGTATCTGCTCCAAGACGTTGGCCTAGAAAATGCATGGAGGATTACCAACACTCGCAGCTCTGCTGGTGAAACGGCTCTCGAGGTTGCCCTAGCTCTAGGCAACATACCGGCTTGCAAAGTTCTCCTGGAGAACGGTGCTGATGTGTGCGAAAAGACTTCAAATGGCGCAACGCTTTCCGAATTTGGCCGTGCAGCTCAAAAGAGTAGGGAGAACAACAATTGTCTATACTATGCGATTGGAACTTGCCGAAACGAGATTCTCTCTCACTCTCTTATGCAGCAGGGTCAAAAGTCTGGCAAAGCCAAAGGTGCCAAGGGGCGAGCAACTGTCGGGAAGTCCCAGCTGGGAAAGATCAGAAGTGGCTCTGCCCAATCAATCCAAAACCACAATGATGATACGCTCAATGCATATCAGATGGCTAAGCGATTGTCATCAGGACATCAAAGTCAAGGAAAAGACAAAGCGACGCTACCAACCTCGGACCTTTCGATTCGCCCAACTCACTTGTCGGGAAACACTAGTATTTCCGGAAACGATGGTTCATACTGGCCCGATACGAGCAGCATGGCTATAGCACATCCTCCACCGTTTGTCGCCCCACCTGATGCAATTGTGTTGGGTCAAACCATACCGCCAAGCGTTTCCCAGCTGGTGGCGGATATCAACCAGAGAACTTTGGCTGCGCAGCAGCCAGTGCTCCCCTCTGGCGTACATACTACCACTTACAATACCCCTCGAGCCACTTTGCCTCTGATTCCCGACCGTACAGGTCCTCCGGATATACACAATCCAATGACTCTGGACAACGGTATGTTGCCAATGATGGGACATCCCAATCTGGCACCTGCAGCTGGCACAACACTACCGATTTCGGGTGGCCCCTTTGGCCATATTGAGCAACTTTCAGATGGCCGCTTTGCCTTTATCTATTCCGATGTCTCCGCAGTGCATGGTGTCCCCGTCTCGCAGAACCCGCACTACTCCCTTAGGGATGCCCGACCATTTGAATATCAACCTCACTTGCCGCTTATGGGCCCATATGCATCAGCCGTGCCTGATTCATGTGCATTGATGGACAACAATACTCAACAACTACCATATTCTGCGCGATACTTAAATCCCCGACACCCTCCACCAATACCGAACTACTCCGATGCTTCACACTGCAGCCCTTCCAACCAGCATTCAGCTCCAATGATCTATGCAGCAACACCACACCTAGGAGGCAATTTCGCGCATAATGCACCAGCCCACCAATCTTCTCTTGACAACTTCAATGTGTATGGATGGGACTCTTGGCCGAAGGACAACCCAGGGTTCTTTCCAGAATACTGATTGTTGCATTTGCTTCCATATGCGACACCGCCAACACCATTTGATGACCGATGCGAGTTTTTTGATTTGTAAATTGTCTGACCTTGAGCCTTTTGGCTTTGTGTATTGTTCTAACGCCTCATGATTTAGATATTTGACCAGCTTGGTGTTTGATATTAAATGTTTGTAGTCTTTTGAGTCCATAAACTAAACTCGTTACTCGAAATCTATTCCTTCATGTATGGTCGTATGTGAACGAGAAGGGAGTAGTTGAGGAATTGAAGGTATTGGAGATCTCGCGAACTTTTGAGGAATCATGACCTAGTACGTAACTGAAAGCGGAGATGACGGCGGGGGCCCTGTGATGAGTTCTCCTTTCTTCATAACAATCTTTTACCATCATCAAGATGAATTGAATACAACTTTAAATTATGGATTTTCGTATTACGACACAAAGTCCTACCTCCTCTCGTTTCCAGGAACCTGCACAGATAATTGCATAAGTTGCTTATCCGATCGATCATGGCCTCTTTCCATCACAAGATACTCAATATTCCTTCGAAACTCTTGTTGCATCTTCCATCCTTTGCTCTTGATCCTTCCCGTCGTCTAACCTCGCAAACTCGAGCCCAACAGATCTCAATCTCGTAGTTCAGAATCCCTTCCTCACCTTCTTCCCCGTCTCGGTCCACCAATCTCAATTCAGTGTTTGCAAACCCGAATTCACTACAAATAACTACATGGGAGCATATTAGTTCCAAACTGTTTTGCTAAGAAGGTGCAGGTTTGACGATATCACCACCCCTACCACGAGTCGCAGGCCCCATGCCCTAGAGATGTCATCGTGGTGCTTCAGAATGAGGCTGATGGCTATGCTATAGCAAATGGTGGCCAAGATGGTGAGAGCAATGTTCTCGCGAACTTGGGACTAATCGTGGAGGATGCTAATGATGAAATTGAAATTTATTGATCCATGTGGGTGGATTAGCTTTTTAGTTAGAAATCGGATATTCTCAGCGTGCTCGAGAAAATAAGTCCATTGATCCAAACTGCCGCCGTACAGATAGGTGCCGGAATGTGCTGGTGGTGGGATTGAGATTCGGGGGAAGTCTATTCGGATTATGAGAAGCCATCAGACTCCGGTTGCAATGCCTGCGAGCACGGGGCCGGCGAGGACTTGAAGAGAGGGCGGCGACATGTAGGTTGCCCAGAAGCAATGGGCCAGGGAGAATTTAAGTGAGTCGCGAATGAGAGAATAGATAAAGTTAATGGAAAGTGGAAGCAGATGCAGATACCTGTAGCGTGCCAAAGGAATATGCGTACGGAGGTAGAGTTTCAAGGCCCAAAATATCTTGAAAACATTTTTATGAGATGCAAGCTCTAAACAATCAACTGGAATCCCAAGATTTCATATTGATAATAATGCTTAAATGTAGGTCTTTGGGTTGATGGGAGCTCCCAAAATTGAAGTGGCACACAATTGAATCTAGAAATCTTGAAGACAGGGTCATTTGTGGCACGATTTGGACATGGCATTGTTTGTGACATAGGAGTTTACAGCTACATGCTTGCCAGCTTCCCTAAAGGTTCGACGTCTAACAAATGGCTCGAACTATTTCGGCTCTCTTGCAAATTGCCACATTCAGAATTGATTTCCTTTCTATTGCGAGCCAGGCCACATCAGAATCCAAATACGCATACCATACAATGAAGTATTGAATGGCTTCACAGCTGATATCTCAAGAACGTTTCCTGGACAGGCACTTCAAGACGGTCGTGTTCGCCCAGATACCGATCCAGCAAGCTGATCCTCGGCCATGTCGAGTCTCCTGTGGTAATCGCACCAAGCGTAGGTTGGAGATTTTGATGGGCCGTATGCTTTTTCTTCGCTTGGTAGTCTGGGCACTTCGACTCTTTTGTTACGGATGGAAGGTTGATATCAAGTTCCGATATCCATGCACCAGTTCCTGCGAGTTGTTCGTCGATGTTGACCAGATCGCCCTGGTTGTGAAGCTCCTGATGCCTTAAAAGTGTCAGCAAACGGCCGAAAAACAAGACGACTCATGTCTGTACGTACTTGTCACAGACTTTTGTCTCGGTTTGGTCGTGAGGCTTTTGATGTCTGTAAAACGTCTGTAACAGGCAGATCAGACAGAAACCCAAGAATTACCCACGAATTTCTATTCATCGCTAGTGACAATACTGAGACTGGACCGATGGTGTTTCGAGTATTTGACTGGTGAGACCTGGTAAGATGCTTCATACTAAATTTTGGGTGATACTGGCCCTTGAAACACCAACACAAATGAAGGATCCTTTTTCTTTATACTTGTTGCTGACCATCACAGCATCTAATTTTCCAAGTTTCCGACATTGCCGATTGTCTAAAACGGAAATCGTGAGGGTTTGCGGCTCGAAGCCATAACATTTTGAACCAGATTCACCACTCACCAGACAACGCCTGGCATTGTTTAATCACAGTCAGCCCTCCATTCGTGAGGTCTCGCTTCGAAGAGAAAGCTATGCATGACTACCCTCTCAAAGAATCGCCAAAGATTACAAGACCTGAATCGCAAGCTTCACTCGACTCGATCTCACGTCGCGACTCGCTTAGCCGCCATGCCCCTGCGAGAGTCAACACTGCGCATAATCAAGCTGTCGCACCACCACTTGTTCAATCCAAATGGAGACCGAATCACCACGCACTCCCTATTACCACACCAACGCCGCCGCTACAACCAAGAAACGGCTCACTGCCACCATTCAAGCCATCCCGGACCCCTATTGGAGCACCTACGGAGCCGTTCCGGACCTCTCATATGGAACCAGTCCATCGTACGTGGCACGCTATGCAACAATTATCGACAGACCAAGCCAAATCTCTGGTCAATTTGAGTAAGATATACAACAAAGAGCTTTAGTATAGCGGTTCTCGAGATCACCTCGACGAAAAGCTCCACATCTTCGCTGACATATGTCAATGGGCCTTTGTGGACCAATCAATCTGGCACCGAGCCTTCCCGTCAATGCTCTGAGACGAAGCCAGTTCGTACTACTACCGGTACCTTCAGAACAAGGGGTACACCTTTCAAGAGCTTGTTACGACTACGCGAAGCAAATTCGAGACCGAAGAACGTGCGAATCGGTTCCTTAGCCGTTGGTTTAGCTTAACCTTTACTGCATTCCGGGAAGAGGAGAACTACTGGTACAACAAGACTATTGAGGCTCAGTTAGAGGCCTACGCTCGAGAGCTTCAAAGCCTACAACTGGGTCTTAAAGACGACAATATGCGGAACGACAAGACTCTTCGGGATAGGCTTTTACAAGGCGTTTCCGGGAACAAGATCTTTGACATGGCCTTATTCAATCCTCCGCCTACCTTCCCAGCGCTACTTGATAGCCTTCGGGCTGTAGTCAGTATTACTCGAATCGTTACGGATAGTGAAGACTGGGTACCTGCCGACCGGCGCTGATTCGGGCTAGTTACGGACCCGTTACGTATAGATGTACAAGTTATTATTATACTTGCTTAGCATTTTTCTTTCTTTTGAACACCCCTTCGTTACTTAATGATATCTTCACACTCGCTTTATGTATTTGCTTGATCTTTATTTTCCACTTTTCGGCTCTTGCGAACTCCTACGCGTTGGAAATCCATAGTCTTTTCAAAAGGAAGTACTGCCGGTGTTGATTCGCTGAGCCTCTTCATGCATCCTGCCCGGGAATCCCCCTGCAAAGAGGTTTCAAACTACTTTCGGCCCCCTATATAAACCTACCTTCATCCCCTTCTAAAGGGGGCAGACACCTTGAATACAACCATTTTTGACTGTCTCATTTCATGATTTGATATATCGATATATCTTGTGAGCCCCTACCGGTACTGCACCGACAGAGACAGTTAGTCAAAAGTATGGTATGGTTGTAAAGTCTGGCTCTTTTAAGAAGTGCTGGAGGTGGTCTATATATACATGTATACCCCTCCGAAGGGGGTTCGAAACAGGTCCGTACTGCCTCAAGCCTACTTTCGAAGAACCTCGGCACAAGCAGTTCCTTGCGTACCACCAATTATATCAAAAGCTCTTAGCTTATTCAATAAAGGCGCAACTTACTCAATTATATATTGAGTTAGGAGAAAAAAGGCTTTTTAATTCAAATCTTTCATAAATACACTTTCAAAAGAAGCTCCCTGAACGCAGATGCTGCGTTTGGTGTATTTACATAGGGAAGCAGCAGAAAGTATTAGGAAAGTCAGTTCCTACCCTTCCAGGGAGATTATACAGTGGATGCAACTTTTGTAATATTTCTTTATGTAAAGTGGGGGAGTGTTGGGCAAAATTTCATTAACCGCATGTACTTTAGTAAAATTTTTATATGCAAAGGTACATAAAATAATGCGTGGTGCCCCTTCCTCGCTTAATAATGGCTGGCCTGCATCCCCCTGCTTAGCGCTGGGTAATGTCTCACTGGACGAAGGGATAGCATTAGCCACGTTTGAGGCTGGTGTGGCGCAAAAGCGGTCTGGGATCGGCTAGCCTGATTTAAATACGGTAATAAGTATTTAAACCTTCCTACGCACACAGCCTATACTTTAAGACGAACGATATGAATCACATCAACAATCAATCTACACTAAACACTTATCGGCCCAGGCCTATCAACACTATATGGCTATCGTGCGCAAGTGAGGCGAGAACTACAGCAACAAATCCCTTAAGCAAATTCATTCAAACGCTTGGCTTATTGGTGATCTCGTGCTCCATCGATCAACCTTTCCTTCCGCGACAGCCACTTGGAATGACAATGGTGACAATTCAAGCTATTTCGCCCATTTCGCCTTGGAAAAAAAGACTTTGAGCACGGACTCACATCAGCCATTTTTGCCGATAACGCTGTGGCACGTGCAATAGACGCCTGAAGTTGAGTGCTAAAACCAATTAACTCACCAGACTGCTCTCCAAAGTTTACTGAAGA
Organism: Cadophora sp. M221; assembly: GCA_017366145.1. Lineage (NCBI taxonomy): Eukaryota > Fungi > Ascomycota > Leotiomycetes > Helotiales > Ploettnerulaceae > Cadophora > Cadophora sp. M221. Next base: position 25,167 of record JAFJYG010000571.1, read on the forward strand.
GGTTGTTCAGGGGCACGATCGGCACTGCACATTTTGAAATCATCGACATGGTAACAGCTGCAGTGCCAGCTCTATGACCTATGCCATCCACTATTCCCTTTTCCCTTACGATACTTGGAATCGAATTGGCCTTTCTGACTCCCCAAATTGTGTCATAATTCTGGTAGGACTGGTTCATATAGTAATGAGATGAGCAATCAGTGATGAAATCAAAGTCATGGCTCAATCGCGCATGGGACAACGAATGGGCCAAGTACGGCTACAGAATCAAGATCTGATACGGTGGCTGGCCAGCAATTGGCTGATTTACGCGCTGGAAGCGATGCCTATCGACGCATTGTCGCGAGGCTACCGTTCTGCTGAGTCGACAAGAGCTCCAGCTCCAGCTTCAACTCAACCTCCATTTCAACTCAACAAACAAATTCGCACGCATGCCGACTCTGCGACTACCTTTCACTGAGAACCTTCCTTCCTGATATTCCACCGATTGAATCTATCTAATGCGTCTTCTAAAGAGCAACGACGGCGGCGAGTTCAGCCTCACCGACGACCTTATCCACGAAATTCCAACATATGCCATACTCTCGCACACATGGGGAGAAGAGGAGGTCACCCTCCAAGAGCTGAGGGATGGTTCCGGTAGGCGTAAGGCTGGCTATAAGAAGATCCAGTTCTGTGGAGAACAGGCCAGACGCGATGGCTTGCAATACTTTTGGGTGGATACTTGTTGCATCGACAAAGCGAACAGTACTGAGCTCGCAGAGGCTATCAACTCTATGTTTCGCTGGTACCGAAATTCGGCTAAATGCTACGTCTATCTATCAGATGTTTCGACAAATGATCATGATCAGGTCGACTCGTCTTTGCAGTCGTGGCAATCGGCCTTCGAGAGAAGTCGGTGGTTTACTCGTGGTTGGACACTTCAAGAACTTATTGCTCCGCTATCGGTTGAATTCTTTTGCTCGAATGACAAACGACTCGGTGACAAGAAATCGTTAGAGCGACAGCTTCATGAGATAACGGGGATTACGGCTCGGGCTCTTCAAGGAACTACTCTATCTGCGTTCAGCGTCAACGAGCGAATGTCATGGACCAAAAATCGCCAGACCATGCGTGAAGAAGATAGGGCTTATTCCCTGCTAGGCATTTTCGACATCTCTATGCTACCTCTCTATGGTGAGGGGGCGGAGATGGCATTCTGGAGGCTTCGAGACGAGTTTGACAAGCGTTCAAGGAAACATCAGCTCGACGAACTATCGCCTATCTCACATACTTTCAATTCCATTAAACGATTAAAAACCGGTAAGTACAAAACCGTTGATCATTTATAGTAAGGGAATGCTGATTGGCGGCTAATTATTAGACAACTCACCAGAGACCGGAAAAGAACCAATTACAAACATCGACGCCACCACAAGCCAGTCACTAATAGACCAGCTCTACTTCACCAAAATCGACGAGCGCCTAACAAGCTTAACAGCCGCCCAAGGAACAACCTGCCGCTGGTTTCTCACCAAACCCGAATACATATCCTGGCACGACGTGGCGAAACAGCTAGACCACGGCGGCTTCCTTTGGATCAAAGGCAATCCCGGCACCGGGAAGTCAACTCTAATGAAACTCCTCTTTGAAGAGGCCAAGCTCAACGCAAAGGGCAATTCCTCGAAAATCACGCTGTCATTCTTCTTCCTCGCACGGGGCACAGTCGAGGAGAAGTCGACGACGGGTTTATACCGCTCTCTTCTCCACCAGCTTTTTGAGAAGGCGGTGGAGTTAAGAGATAGTTTGGAGTGGTTAACGGCCGATGGCGCGAGGGTTATCCAGCGGAATGGATGGCATGAGGAAGCATTGAAGCAGACGTTGACGCATGCTGTTCAGAAGCTTGGGAGTCGGTCGTTGACGATATTCGTTGATGCGCTGGATGAATGCAATAAAAACGAGGCTGCGGGTATAGTTTACTTCTTTGAGGGGCTGTGCGATCGCGCGAGAGAGGCGCAGGTTCGGTTGCAGATTTGCTTCTCTAGTCGGCATTATCCGACTATTGTCATCCAAAACGGCATTGAAGTTACTCTAGAACATGAAATCGGGCATACGGAAGACATCGAAAACTATATTAAGTTGAAACTTAAGGTAGGAAAGATGAAGAAAGTTGAGACACTTCGGTCCGAAATCCTTGAGAAATCCTCTGGTATTTTTTTATGGGTCGTTTTGGTTGTTGATATTCTTAACTCTGAATACCGCAACGGCTCCGCTGCCACCAAGATCCGCGAGCGTCTCAAAGAAATCCCGCCAAAACTGACTGACTTGTTTGAGATGATCCTCACACGAGACGGAGAGAATCTCGAACGGCTGCAGATTTGTTTCCAATGGATCCTCTTCGCAACTCGTCCTCTCAAGCCGCCAGAGCTCTATTTCGCCATCCAACTTAGTCTCGACAAGGAGTGCACGGGGTTTTGGGACCAGGACGATGTGGATTTAGACCAGATGAAGACATTCGTGAGATGTTCTTCTAAGGGCTTGGCCGAAGTTACGCGAAACAAGGCCTCCGAAGTCCAGTTCATCCACGAGTCTGTTCGAGACTTCTTGCTGGGTAAATACGAGGGCCAGTGGTCTGGGGTTTCCGGTAACTTCGTGGGTCATGGCCACGAAATTTTGAGGAATTGCTGCTTAGCTCAGCTAAACGCTTCAATCAGCCAAGATGTCGATATACCAGACCCTCTACCGCAGGCTTCCAAAGCAGCACAGTTGCGGGAGACCATTGGCTTGAAGTTTCCGTTTCTCGAATATTCAGTTCTTAATGTCCTTCACTACGCCAACGGCGCTCAACAGAATGCGATAAACCAAGGAGGTTTTCTTGCCGATTTCCCTCTTCAACGATGGATATTCCTTAACAATACTCTCGAAAGGTACGATGTTCGGCGATATACAGAATTAGCTAGCCTCCTTTATATCCTTGCAGAGAAGAACTTGGCCGACCTTATTCGAATCCACCCTCAGAGGGAGTCCTGTTTTGATGTTGAAAATGAACGCTATGGGCTGCCGATTTTTGCCGCTCTGGCTACCGGGAGTTATGAAGCGGTCCAGACATTTTTAGAAGTCCAGGCCGAAATCCAGCCACAGGAGCCTCTACTTCACCATCTATGCAAACAATACTCCGAGAATAAAAACAAACGCACTAACTTTGGCCGTAACTTCAATTTCTCGCGGCGCAAAAGTGTGTTCTCTCAGGTCGAAGAGCAAGGCGACGAGGTAATCGTTACTTTTCTTTGTGCTTCAGCCAAGTTCGATGTCGAGTCGAAGGACAAGGATTCTAGCCAGACGCCGCTGTCATGGGCCGCAGCGAATGGGCACGAGGCGGTGGTGAAGCTGCTGCTGGAGAAGGGCGCTGAGCTGGAGACCAGCAGCAGCTCTGGCCGGACGCCGCTGTCATTTGCCGCAGCGAGGGGGCACGAGGCGGTGGTGAAGCTGCTGCTGGAGAAGGGCGCTGAGCTGGAGACCTTGGACAGCTATGGCCGGACGCCGCTGTCATATGCCGCAGCGAGGGGGCACGAGGCGGTGGTGAAGCTGCTGCTGGAGAAGGGCGCTGAGCTGGAGACCAGCAGCAGCTCTGGCCAGACGCTGCTGTCATATGCCGTAGCGAATGGGCACGAGGCGGTGGTGAAGCTGCTATTAGAGAAAGGTGCTAAGAAACTACAATAACTCATGTATATATACATTATAATAACTTTGGCAGAGAGGGTCCTAGGGGAGCTGATGTTTATATACTATGGAATGTTGCTACGTGCAATTTCCAACTGACACTACAGGATGTATCTAGCATGTTCTAGAAACTAACTTGCGCCAAGACCATTCAAAGAGTCTTTAATTCACTGTCTACGTGATACGTGATACTGTAACATGACCAGTTTAGTTCCAATACTATGTCTTTTCCTTAGTGACTATTATTTTATTCTACTTAATAATTCTAGCATGCTCAGAAGCGGAGCGTGCAGCGCGACGCCAGATACTTGCTTAGGTATTCCATGGTGTGGCATCTTGGTGACTGATAAGGTCGAATGTTCTTTAAAGCAACCCTTCAGGGCTTTCACTTCGAACGCTGACCAAAGACAAATATCAACTTTGTAATTTTAGGTATAAAGTAGAATCACACTTGTCAGGAGCTACGGTACGGTCAATGCAGGGTCCGTTTGTCCCAAACCTTTAGAAGAAGTACCATTCCAGCGAAACTTAACGAGGTAGGAAATGAACCGAAATTTCCAACTGTATTGCTTGGATAAAAGAGAATATGGAAATATTAGTATTTTAGTGTTTTGGAAATTGGGTAATCATAAGTATATAGAGTTCAAGTATATTTGGATTCGGTTTTAGTCTCGAGCAGCTGTCCGTCTGATTTCACCCAGGATCAGATGGCACGAGCCAGAAACTCCAGAGACCCGTACCGAGAGTGGAGCAATACAGGGAGACAGCAGTTGTGCATCATACAAAGTCATCTCGCTCGATACGGATACACTTTTTGGATTGTTGAGACATACAGAGAAGTGGGCTCGTATCGAGAAGGAGTCGATAATCTGCAGGTTTCCAGAGAATGGCACACCGCATTCCGGTAGCTTTTATCACAGCCTGGATGATCGAGTTTCTCCGGGTTTATGATTGCATGCATCGGACAGCCGGAGGTCGCATGCAAAAAGATGATTGTTGTTGATGTTGAGTACGGTGTGATAGCTGTCATGCCGAGAAGCGAAAAGTCAATTGCTCCTTTCATGCTAGCTCGTTCAGTGGGCCGGCCCTTTTCAAACTCTGGTCTGCTCCAACAGCCATTGTCCTCGAGACGAGGTTTCCCGCCTCCATTCCCGTCCCCATTCCCGTCTCTCTGCTCTCTTCTCTTCCCCCTTCCCTCCAACAGCCTCACCTCATGCAGAGCAGATGTTCGCAGACACTCAAGACCACCTCCACCTCCAGAGCAGCGAGGCACGGATGGTGGGGTGATCAGATATCCGTTCACAATGGGAGAAAGTTTAAATGGCCGCTTTGACCAATTCAGCCAGCTCCTGCCTTCTCAAAGCTGGCACCAAATTCACTCTACACTCACTTATTTCTAGGAAGGAAGACTTACATCTAGTGATACCAGAACTTCGATCACAATTTATTCCGGCTTTTCCTCCTTCCCCCCCCCTCTTCCTCCTCGTCCTTCAGCACCGGCAAGTCGCACACGATGGCCCCCTCGCGCTGGCGGATACTAGAAGGAAAAGTGGCAGCAATCACTGGAGGCACAACAGGAATTGGTCGGGCTATTGCACTGGAATATCTTCGTCAAGGCTGCAATGTTGCTATAAACCACCTGGGACTGGAACGCGATGAAGTGCACAAGATCAGTCTGTTTGAGGAGGCTGCTGCGATCAAAGCCGAGAAGGTGGAGTGTGAGACGACTTCCAAGGCTGGAGATCTATTCGAGATCGCAGGCGATGTCACGAAGCCCAAGACAGGAACAATATTGGTCGAGAAGGCAGTGGAGAAGTGGGGGAAGCTGGATATATTTGTCGCCAACGCTGGCGTGTTTGAGCCAGCTGAGTTCCTCACGTAGGAGGGTTCTTAACCATCTTGCCCAGAGCACTGCTAACTTGCCTTTAGACTTGACCCCGAGCTTTTTGATCAAACTGTCAAAATCAATTTGAACGGTGCATTCTACACATGCCAGGCTGCTGCGAGACAAATGGTCAAGCAAGGCCATGGTGGGTCAATCATTGGTATATCATCGATCAGTGCACTTGTGGGTGGAGGACTACAAACACATTATACACCAACCAAAGCTGGAGTCTTGTCTCTGATACAATCGATGGCCATTTCGCTGGGTAAGGACAACATCAGGTGCAACGCAATACTGCCCGGTACCATCAAGACACAGCTAAGTGAGGAGGATATGAAGAACGATGTGAAGCGGAATTATCTGGAAGCCAGAATTCCCATGGGTCGAGTCGGGGATCCCAAAGATATCGCAGGACCAGCTCTTTTTCTGGCTAGCGAGGAACTTAGTCCGTATTGTAACGGAACACAACTTCTCTCTGACGGTGGGATGTTTGTGCATCTGCAATAGGCGTACAGAACAGAGGTCATCATTACTTCTTTGGGCCCGTTCAAACTGTTGCGGTTCGCCTTGAAACTTTTGCTTTGACACCTTCGGCCGAAATTTCAACTCTTCTGGAAGAGCACAGCGAAAGTCTAAATCCAAGCTTACGAATTCAAACAAGGAGCAAAACGAAGCTCGCTTCCTGCTTCCAATTTCCTACTTCCGGTCTCAAGAAAATCCCGAGACACTCCCACACACACTCTCTCTCCCCACATTCCAACAATGACTAGTTATCCTACTCCGTCCAGCTCCAAACGCAGCTTCTCTGCCTCGTCTAGTAATATATCTCCAACCCCACAGTACGTGCACCTCAACCCAACCCACCTTACCTCCCTACTTTATCCACCCAGCCCCAATTCCCCGCCCCAAGCGCGGCTAGGCCGAAGTGGGGAACGGGCAAACCTTCTTTAGACTTCCTATCTCCTATCAGCCTCTGCCAACAACCACAGCTCACGATGCCAGGTACGAACATCCACAGAAACTCGATGACTTTGATCGGAGGATTCAGTCTGTATCGCCGTTCTCTTCGACTCACAGTATGGCGGACGAGGACCGGCCGGCGGCGCCAAAAAAGCCCAGGAACAGACAGTCACGTGGCAAGGGCCTGAGGAAGACGACAGGTTGGTGAGTGAGTTGGGTTGGTCGGTCGGGTTTTAATAGGAATCCAGAGACGGCTCTTACTACCAGCTAGCGATTTAGTTTACTGAGTGTCCGTAGTATTACGTGTCGAAGGCGTCATGTCAAATGCGACGAGAACCGTCCTCATTGCGATCGATGTCGGAAAGGAAATCAGACTTGTATATACGCAGATCCGCACGCTGCCCAACCTCCAAGTCTTCCGACGGTAAACAGACAGCCTTCAGCCCCGTTATCAGAGGTACACCAACGCCGACTATCAGACTTACAGCAACGAACCCCCTCTGTTCCAACATGGCCAAATTCTCCGGAGCAGGCAATGGCATTTCAAGCAGGCCAACCAGCTCCTTCTGAGGCGGGACGAGCAAGCATTACCTCTGTACCCTCAGATCGCCACAATAGCCAAAGCTCTTTAGGACAGAGAGCACCATCTCAGATTGATTATCTATTGAACGCACCGACACTGCCACCTGACACTCCCCAGCAGCAAATCATGTCGCCCGAGTTGTCGAACCATAATGGCACTTCATTCTCACTAAAAAGTGGCGAGCAGAATGTAGTCACGAGGCCAGGCTCGTCTCAACCGACTTTCAATGTTGCCATCTCTAGATGGTTCGATATGCTGGTCGGTGACTCGGGCTTTGAAAATGGCATCCCGGATATTGATCCTGGAATGGATGATGGCTATAGCATGGGGACGTCACGAGAGCAGAACCGAACCAGCTTCTCCTACATGGGCTCGTTCCAGGGCTCTCCTGCCGATGGAAGTTCTATTCAGGGAGCGTCGCCTTGCTCGTCCAGCAGTCCGCAGCTTCTGGAGCGGAATTTCCCCATGAATTCGATTGCGGAGAAAGTTAGATGGCAGGCTCCAGCAACGATTGAGTTGTCGCAGTATGAGCTGTTCATTTTTCGAAATTTTGTGCAGCGGATCAGTCTTTGGGTTAGTGCGCGAGTTCGAGTTGCTGATGACTTTCTTCGGAATTTGCTGACATTATGCAGATTGACTTATTCGATCCTACGCAGAGTTTCTCCACGTTTGTTCCCCATCTCGCTGTAAGTATCTGGCTTCTCTAGTTTCGAATTTGTCGACTAGGGGCTGATAATTTGAGCAGCTTCGCAATGTCGGCCTAATGAAGGCAATCCTAGCTCTCTCTGCACGGCACATTTCCCTAAATCCCGGTATTGCAGCAGAACGGCCCAACGATCGGAATGATGCTCTTCAATACTATAACGAGACTCTGCACTACCTGTCAAAGGCGATGCAGTACGAGAGCTACAAGACTAGTCTCGAACTGCTAGCTACAGCTCTAATCGTCTCGACATACGAGATGCTCGACGGCTCTGGCAAAGATTGGGAACGCCACCTGCAGGGTGTATTCTGGATCCAGCGCTCTCAAGTCATTCATGGCGATTCCAAAGGTCTGAAACAGGCTGTCTGGTGGGCATGGCTCTGTCAAGACGTTTGGGCTGCATTTCAAGAAAAGCGCAAAACCTTCACGTTTTGGAAGCCTGCTCGAACCTTTGCTGACATGAGTCCGTATGAGCTCGCTTCAAGAGCTGTTTACATCATCGCCAAAGTTGTAAATTATTGCTCCCGAGAAGAAAGTGAGGCGGGAGACCTAGCGCTTCGAATCGAAAACGGGGGTAAATTACAGGATATGTTGGACGAATGGGAGAGGTTCTTGACGACGGAATTCACCCCGTTACCTTATAAGAGCGAGAGTGAGCATGAGTCTTTCCAACCTATTTGGATCCATACCCCGGCGTTTGGTGAGTGATGGGATCAAGTTGGTCTGGAGATAAACTCACACTTCTAGGTGTCGCGATGCAGCTACACTACTCAGCTCGTCTCCTCTTACTCCTCAACAAGCCCTCAAAAGGCGGGTTTGGAGGCTACCTCGAGCAAAGTCGCATGATTTCCAGATACGTTAACAACATTTGTGGCATTGCGATGACATTGAGCGACAGCGCTTCGAGTGTCATGTGCTCCCAGTGTTTGTACATCGGTGAGTATTCATCACCTCCTAGTTCGTTGATCATTTTTTGACAAGTATCAGCGGGGATGTGTGTTCAAGATTCACGACAACGGCAAGCTGTCCTCCACATGATTGATGCGTGTCGACGGCGATCTGGCTGGCCAGTTATTCCTCTCAGCGATGAACTGCAGGCATTCTGGGACAGTTCGGCGGCTACTCCAGGAGGTTGATCAGTCTACAGAAACAAGACCTGCCCGGAAGTGGCTCATCTAAATACGTAACAATATCCCCATTGCTGTCATTGAACAGACATTTGACGGTATATTTCGATTTGAGGAGAAGAGAGAACGGATCAAATGTAGTTTGTGGAAGTATTGAGCTGCGGAAACTCAGAGATAAAGTCATGACATGGTGTCAAGTCGATACGAATCACCATACCGAAGTGGTCCCTTTAGGGAAGTGGCTCCGATGCTCTGTACTCATCCACCTGGGACAAGCATTTCGAGCTGCAGAGCATGCACGCCACTTCACAAGGCGACCGTGTTGCTGCCAGTAAGAGAATTTGGAATCTGTAATACTAGTCGCCATGACTGGCACATGAAATATTCTTCAGAAGATTTACATTTATCATTATTTCTTCGATGTGTCTGCTAGTTTGTTCATGCCTTTCCCGCAGATCCACATATTTCCATCCACTCCATCGTCTGTCGAACCACCTTCTCTACTCCCTCCTCCATTAGTCTCGTGAGAGGTACTTTCCCTGCATTAGTTTTCAGGTGTTCCGAGTAGTCGTCTAGAACAAGTCTATTGACATTCACTTTCGTCACCCCCTCGGCAATACATTTCTTCATCAACTCAGGCTTGAAGCCATTCGTACCATGCAGTGCAATGTGGACTTTCCCACCTAGCTGTTCTCGGATTTGTCTCAATCTACAGATCCGGTATCAGCCGATTCCGATTCAAAAGAGCGTCGGAAGAGTAAGTAAACACTTCAAAAACCTACCTCTCGAAATCCAGTTCAGGATCTCTATCACCATACGGATTCTCACCATGCATATTCCCAATAGCAGGAGCCAGAATCTCCACACCCGTTCCTACAAAATCCCTCACCTCCTCCATCGTAGTCAAGCACCCCTCCAACCCCTCCACACCCGTATCC
>JAFJYG010000572.1:0-34900 GCA_017366145.1 Cadophora sp. M221
GTATACAGGTGTTTTACGGGCCGTAACGGGGTTTACATGTCCGTTACAGCTTTGAACTTGGTTCCCTCGGGAATATAAGAAAGTAACTGCCCGCCCAGCGCAGTGTGGCCTCCCCTGCCCTGGCCCGAAACTCCTCCGTAATCGCTCCTTCCGCCCTAGGTTGTATTATAAGTAAGAAAAGAAGAAGGAAATAAACAAAGAAAATAGTAAGGCAATAGCTACACGGCTAAGGAAGGGGAATTAAATCACGAATGAGCCGTAAGGCTCTTAGCCTTTCCATGGGCGTTAATTTAGCTTTTGGGATCGGTTTGATGTGATATCTACCTGCTTACAATCAAGTAAGACAATGACATGAGCAGTCATGCGATACTGTGATGCTGGGGAACGTGAGACCAGGCTTCCTCTCGTTGATGTTCTTAAACTCGTCTTCGTCATCATTTGCAGACTTCAAGAACCGGACTTAGTCCAAACCCTTGGGTGACTTAATTAAGAATCAATCAATGATTTGATGCGCACAAAGAATGTGAATGAATCTCACCAAATGCAATCGCAACTCCATGTCGCAATATTTTATCCCACGATTCATGCTCCGCCAAACGAAGAGGCAGCCAAAAATATGGATGCCGCAAGTCTGAGGGACAATATAAAGACTTAATTTACAGTGATTTTAGGCGATGAGTAATTATAATCTATGATAGCGCAGGTTGGATTCTCACACATTTCTCAAAAGTACAATGCGGGGAACTTTTCTCAACCTTTCTAAGTCAAACCCCATTCCACCAGTTTCAAAATATAAATCTAACGTATGACCAGGACAAAATTGTATGCTCCCAATCTATTTTCAAGTATATTTGCGGTGGACCTCAGAGATCACTCTGTGGGGAAGCTGTATTGGAAGCTGGCCACAGAACCAGATGCTGTTGTACTTGGAAAGGATACCATCAGAGCCTATCAGCTTGATCTTCCACAGCGGTCCCCGAGAATCTCGTCGCATGTCAGTAATGGGTCACGTCAGACCTTGTGATGAATGCAATGGGCAACGCTGGGGTACTACCGCGGCAGGGGGCAACACTGCTAACTAAGCGTGGAAAGTCACTCGCAATGCCAGTGATCGCGCGGGACTGGCAGAATAGAAAGGTTCCAGACTTTTCGTCGTAATATTACTGCAATATCGAGATATCCTCGCTCTCCAGTCGCCATGATAGGAGCAAGCAGGTATCGACAATCCCCCAAGAGCGCGCACGCCATGAACCCAGAACCCCCAATTGAAACATTATCGCTTAGACAATCATACCCCCGTGCAACGAACGCTTATCCAAAACCACAGCAAATATATATACAGATGGGCTTGTAGGCAGACAGCGAGAATGAGAAAACGCCTCCCAAAAAACAATAATCATCCCATCCGCTTGCGCAATGTGTTTCTACGACATTTTTTACATCAATTTGAGAGGACAGCAATTCTTTCGGAACGTTCCTGCCGAAGAATGGACAAAGAATACACCAATGTGCCGCCATGAGAGCTCCAGTTGCTGGTTGCTGATAAAACCGAGATTTGGTACGGCGAAGGGTTGAACTTCAAACGTCGTGGCGGTGAGTGGCTGAATGTACGAAGAGTGTGCATACAGAGCGGGGACGACTCAAAATAGTCCACATCGTCGATTATCGTACATGGGATAGATACGATGAGAGATTGCTCCTGGTGGGGTGTCGGTAAGTGTACTAGCATGCTTCGATCTGACAGTGGGCATTAAGGAATGACTTCAACAGTTTTCAGATTGCTGTTTACAGTCCGAGAGAATGGTCTGCCGTAATGTTCTGCCGTCCTATATTGCTTGAGCGATGTAAGAATTTGGCCACTGGTGTCCATAGGAGTTGTCCTGGGAACGTACCTGGTCCAGCTCGGAGGGTTCGATCATATGTTGAAATAATGAAAAAAAAAAAAGTCACAAGCAGAGACAGCAGCATGAAAAGAAATTCCCGGATCTTATACCCTGGAGGTATATTCGGCAATATGCCGGTCATTGAAAGGGTCAATCGGCAATAACGATGAAAACTGTTCTAGTCTGTTTGTGGATGGGCTGGACTGGTACCAGAACTGTCGATGTCTTTTTGGCGGTTGAGTAGGTCCTCTAGATCTTCGAAAATGGCCTGAATATTCCAAAGGAAGTGAGAAATCCCCTAGGCTCCGCTGCTTCTTGGTATACTGGATTCCTATTTACATACCAGAAAGATGCTGGCAAGCATGTGTGTGATTTTTTGGGATGAGTGAATCCTGAGTGGGTACTGAGATGGCCGGGGACGATCTCCTCAAAACGTATCCGCCATCTATGGGCAAAGGCAATGGTAGCCCAAGGTGAAATATGTATGGATGTACATATTTGCTCAAAGATTGGCGTCGCAGCACATAGGAGCCGGTTTTGGTAACCCTTGGACGGGCTGCGTCGTCGGCAGGGCGGCACTGCCTACCCCTGCAGTAAGCCTTCAAGCTCCCCCGATGATGACGGGGATGTCTGAGAGCCAAGGGACTCTGGTGATGAGGATCTCTGGGAGTAGTTCATATCCTGTGAGGTATGGTCTGAAGACGGTCGGGTTGCAAAAAATCCTTGCGGGTAGCCTTGCAAGTAGGTATGCAATGCTCCATTGCTGGATGTCCTTGGAATATAGTTCTCTCTGCTCGGACTTACCATGCGACGGAGTGCAATTCCGGCTGTTTGTGCATGATCATTCAGGTCAATATCGCTGTCATGGACGCTGAAGCCCCTCGAGAGACGAGATTCTGGCCGCCCCATTTTGGAGATATTGAGTATGAGGAGCTGGTCCATTTCTAGGCTTGTTTCCATGGGACGGTATCCTTCATCCAATCGGACTGGTATTGCTACTCCTATGGGACCACGGAGTTCATTGGCGCGTCCTTCTTCCATGGCTTCCATGGCTTCCATGGCTTCCTCTGGACCTGGGTCCTTAAATGCCTGATAGAGTCTCGGCAGAGAGAACGCCGTCAAGAGGTTCAATAGACAAAGGGCAATTGGAATCCAAGGGGTGAGTTCTTTCAAAGAACTCCTTGCTGATGATATTGCTGCGATTCCGAAAACTGCTGCCAAAACCAGACTGAATGGGCCATAACTGGAAAAATCAATTCGAGTCAGTGCTATGCCTTGATGGTAGAGATTCGGAAGTGTAGTTACGTCTTGACTTCGGCATGGTGCTGCAGAAGGAATGTTGTCGACGAGACGAAGAATATCAAGACATCTCTGGATGGCACAGTTAAGGTCCCTCCAGTTGCTCCGTGGGAGTCATTGCACTCACGGGAACCAGATCTTTCGTATTTCAAACAAAATTGGCGAGACCATAGCTGAACTCGCCATACATCCAAGAGGCACGATAGCTTTCAACATCTCGACTACTTCTCTGTCTATCGGATATGCAACGCGAATGGAGTTCATTGTCGTTAATCAATCGACGATTAAGCTCTCGGGAACAAAACAAAGCGGCAGTTTCAAAACAAGAGTTTCGCGAAAGTTCGGAAAACAAACGTAGAGCAATAAGTCTCAGGAACAAGTAGAGGTCAGTCTCTTTCTTGCAGTGACGATCGTCTCGGGTTGGGTTGCAAGACTTCAAAGATTTGGGTCTAAATTGTGGTCGTCTCCCCACCTTCTTATGTTCCTGGTCGCGGAGACTGAGCTAGCCTCCGCAACCAGAGAGGCAGATTCGTGATACCGAAAGGGCATCTTTTGGTTAGGTATCGATGCATATGCGGCGGTCAGAAACATCGCGCCTTATCACAACTTCTGACCTGAGGACAATGCCATTGGCATAGGAAGCAGACATCCCGCGGGGTGTGTGTTGAACCTTGCAATGCCTGACGTTCTAAGGCTTTGGATGTCTCAGCTTCTAACCTCTCACAATCCTACAGCATCATATTTCTTTCTGTACAACCTCGTATTTTTGCGGACCAACAGTCTGCCTTGGGATGCCGTGTCAGCCTTGCTTACAATCCAGCAAAGACTCGTGAGTTTATTGGTGGCTTTCGGTGAGCAGGTTCGCCAAGCCCTTGGGTATCCGTTGGGCATCAGCCTCGCCGAACGCTTGGGGATTTCTTGAGGCCCGACGTCTGCCTGGACACAAATCAGACCATTCCAATCAGAATCTCAATTCAAGGAAACCGCCGTGATTCTATGATCTAATGCAGTCCACCCACCCTCTTCATGCGCTTCGCTAGGGCTATAATCGGATCAGCAATAGCCACTGTTCACGCCCGGTTTGATAGACCGGGCGACGGCCTTGATGGGGCAAGTGCTGGCACAGTCATGAAATGGGTAACATGAGTGTGGTGATGTTCGAAGGCACTGCGGATTTCTATATCTCAAGACACCCTCAGCCTCTCCATTGTTTCCAGCCTGATAGCAGGCTGCCATTTACCCAGGAGGTATTAAAGAGTCTGATCAAGTCTCCCAGACACAAATTGTGCCAGAGCAACCATGGCAAGCATCTTCTATGTCGAAATTTTACAATCAAGTCGACCTTTCAAACATATATCTCCTTCCGCCACCGTATTTCGACGATCCACCTCCATACAAGAGCGCACGGGAGACTTGGTAGAGCGACATTGCTCATTTCAGACACTTGCAACATGTTGGGAGTCACTGCTTGCGACATTCTGTTCGCTCCTCTGCACTTCATATGCCATTCATCATGACGAATCTGTCCGTATCCTAGTTTCCAAGCACCTTTACTTTGCTTACAGCAAGCAGGGCATCATTTCAAGAGGAGCAGACTCACAAACCATATTCATCAACACGAGTTATTTCGCGTTCATATTAGACCCATCACCCACTCTGATGCTCTTCGCATGCCTCATTCTAGGCTGCTCAATCTCCTCATTCGCCTACCGGCGCCAGCAACAAGACAGATACCAATCCCTGATCTTCGTTCTCGCCATAACCGCATCTACTATATTTGGACTCTCGTTAGGAATAAATGCCAATCTTATCATGCTGGGTCTCATCCCCTGGGCACTCTGTTCCGCGATGGCATGCAGCGTTACCGTTCACTGGGCCGTAAGACGCTGTACCCGCGGCACATATACTCGCATACAATGTTGTGAAATCGGCGAGAAAGAAATATTGCCACTTCCCAGCGAGAAGCAGTGAGGATCGAGATCCCGGGGGCGGTCTGAGAATCTATAATCCTGCCAAATTTGTGTCTGTTGGTAAAAATCTGCACCTTTGAACTGCTTTTGGGTTGCAGAAGTTGACGAAAGTAGGTACTGGATATACGTATTAAGGGACGCGTTACGTCTCATTCAATTTGCAGCTCAAGTGGACTTTCCATATCGTTGGTGGTGGCGTCCCCGGATCCATTTATCTCGCTCATCTTAGGGTGGGCGAGTTGGATCCGTATACGTTGGCGGCTTTCTCGTCATAATTTACCGGTCTCTAAGCAAAATGACATTGACCTGTCACACGTTTCTGTACAAAGCTGGCCCAGTAATTCGGAAAAGCTTCGTACAGAGTCCTGAAAAGTTAATTTCTTAGCTATTTTATGTATTTGGAAATATGATCCTCGTTTATTTGGCTTTGCGTATTGTTCGTCGTAAACTTGGAAGATATATGATGTCTTCTCGTTTAACCGCCTTCCCACTGAATCAACAAACCCCGCCCCACTTGCAAGACTCACGAGTATTCTGACACAATTTATGCGACGTCATCGCTGTAGACAAAAACAAATGTATCTGATAGACATGACATCAAGACTTAACAACACCAAACCAAACCGAGCCCATTACACCACCAAGCAGAATTGCCAACGGTGCACTCAACCCAAACCAAGCACCACCAACAAAGCTCGTGGCCGTAACAGCGACCCACCACGGATCTCTACCAAGGGGACTCCCACTCTGATTCTCCGCATCCACAAATCCAATCTGCCACAACTTGTAAACAGCAGTGAAAACCAACCCAACAGCCCCAGCATTCACGCCCCTCAAGATCGAAAGCAACCACCTCCTCGACCTCAACACCCTCCACAACCCCATCACCCCCGTCACAATAACAATCCCCGGAGTGAAAATCCCAATGAATGCGATGACTGCCCCAGCGAATGAAGGTAAAAATGTACCAGCTGTAGCTAACGAGCCGAGATAGACTGCGAAGTTGAAGTTTGGGCCGGGGAAGGATTGGATGAGCGCTAGTCCGAGAAGGAAGTCTCGTGGTGAGACCCAGCCTTCCGCGACGATATATTCACGGAGGAGGGGGATGACGACGGGGCCGCCCCCAAAGATTATGGTTCCTGCTAAGTAGAGGTTTGCGAAGAGGGAGAGACTGCGAGGAGGTTGCTTCACGAGAGCCCGGAGGATCATGATGGCTATGAAGGAGAGGATGAAGAGAGCAATGATGTAGATACCTGTTTTCCAGGTGATGAGTTTCAGCTCTACTGTTGGGGGAACGACTCGATCTGTTGAATCTGTATTCGGGGGACTTGACGAGGACTGGTTCAGGGTGGGGAGGGGAGTGTCGGTCTGGTCTGTGTCTGGTCCGCGACGCGAGCGTAAAGTTTGTTCTGCGTCTCTGTTTGCTGCTGATGTCGGCCGAGTTGATGATGAAACTGCGATCCCTTGCTCAGCAACTCCTCCATCTCCAACTATCTCACTGGACCGTTGACGAGGCCAAACTACTCGTTTCAAAGCATGTGGCCACCGATAATCCCATATCAACGTCGCAACACCCGCACCCGCCATCAGGACGGGAAAGTACCATAATCGCGTATACAACATGCCCGCAACACCACCAAGGAATACGAGCAAGCGAGTTAGTTTGTCAGTGATGGCTTTATCTGCCAGCTGTACTGCTGCGAGAGCAATAATGCCTACTGTTGCGGCATTGAGGCCGGATAGGAGGGCGTAAACTGGTGGAGGGAGAGTGTCTCCTATACGTGAGACGCCGAGGGAGAGGCCATACATTGCTATAGCTCCAGGAAGACTAAATTGTCAATTGGCGAGTTGGACATGAAATGGGGGCAAATACGCACCACCATAGGAAGAATGCGAGTATTGCACCAAGAAAGCCTCCGTGGATATAATTCACAGTGTATAGCATCTTGGTACTGGCTGGACCAGGGAGTGCCTGACTTAGAGCGAATATCTCTTGATACTAATAACTACACGTCAGTATCATGACCTCACAACAGTGAAACAAAAGAAAATCGGTTCGGAGATACATACCAGCTGCTCATCAATCCAATGGTTTTTCTCCACGAATTTCTTATGCATCTGGAAGGTTTGTCAGCTCAAGCTTCAGGACTCAAATAAGTCAGGCGGAAAAAAGAAAAATTAGAAAGATCATTAGCTAAATATGAATGTACGCATGGAAATATGGTATTTACAATTTGAAAATGCACAGGCGGTCCTCCGAAGGCAGTAAAGCCCAAACGCCAATTCTTGGCGAAGACATCTTTCATCTGCTCCCAGATCTCCGGTGCATTGCGCTGTAGATCATTGAGAGATTGCCATGGCGTCTGGAACGGGATACGCGTCATGTTGGTCGATAGGCGTTACACGGCGTCGTATGAAGAGGAGAAAGTATAGTTTGAGAAGGGAACTGAAGCTTTGGGTGCTTTGTCTTGGGAGGATGAGATGGGCCAATGAAAGTGTGTCTTAGGACTTGCGCCTTTACACGTGATATAATATTCTTTAAAAAATTAAAGCAGAAAGGAGAGTATCAAATATAAACTAGCGAGCATTCATAGTTCCAAGATAGCTGTTGTGTTTTTGATGTCGTTTGTGAGTGTGTATCGTGAGTTGAAATCCAAGCCAAAATAAACATCAGAGCTTCTCTACCTTTGCAGTGAACGATTTACGACAGAAAACGGAAAACGTAATTTGGGAATCAAGCACTAGCTTTCAAAAACAAAAAGGGTAAGGGAGACAATACCCAAACATGAAGGGCTTCCTCACTCAGCATTCTAGAAACAGACAAAGCTTGGATTACGATCTTGGGTATTCTTTGGTCTTTCTACTCTATCATTCACCAACCTTTAGCTTTTCCAGAGTCTCTTCGGTACTTGGTCCAACAGTTACTTTCTCAGCACCTGCGCCTTCGACACTTCCATCTGGCTGAGCAACAGCACCTTTCTTCGCCGCTGCAGCAGCAGCCGCAGCAGCCCGCTTGGCTGGGTCACCCTTGTCCTTGACTTTCTTAACCTTGACGGCTGCTTTCTCGGGTGGGTAGGCTTTCAGGGCGATTTCTTGCCAGTCTGGAGATGCTTGGTATTCAGCTACGATTGGCTTGAGGATATCGTTGAGGTGGATTGTGAGGGCGGCTTTTAGGAGTTGTGGGGTGAGCTGGAGAGAGTTAGTGTTGTCCAAATAGGAAAGATGAGCTAAAACTTACGATATCGGCAGTGTAATCTTCCTTCAACTTCTCAACCGATGTGTAGAGGAGTGGCTCTTCGTCTCGTCGTGGTACTGTGAACGTTGGTTTCGAGTCCTTCAATGCAAGTGCACGGAAAATGACATGCTCCACGAATGCGATGACTCCGTTACCCTCAACCTCCTTTGGTACACACTTCGCCTTCTTCAACTTCTTCTCAACAGCCGCTGGATCATCTAGAACATCAATCTTGGAATCAGGATCACTCGCGCTCATCTTCGCAGCCTCACCCAAACCGGGTACCATCGAGTTCATCAAATGTGCCCGAACGCCATAACCAATCTTTGGCAGGTTCTCCATAGCAAATGTGAAAATCTTCCTCTGATCAACACCGCCGAATTGTGCGTCTACATCCAGGTACTGCTCGTCCAAAGCTTGCATGAGAGGGTAGATCAGACCACCTAGTGTAGGATCATCTGTCTGCTTCACGACCTCAGCTCCCGCCTTCTGCGCAACATTTATTCTGGTGATTCCCTCTAACTTGAACCGATCCATAGTGTAATCCTTATTCAACTGGTAAGAGCTGCCCAGCACGAACTCCAAGCGCGCCAAATCCACACCCACAGCCTTCAGCAGCGACTTAATGACTTTCTCATAGTACTTCGCGCGGTATTCCACAAGCTCGAGAGGGGCCTTCATGTTGTCCAGGTAGCCGTGGATATCTGCCAGGAGGATCTTAACGTGGCAGCCTGCTGCAAGAAGCTCTGCCACCTTCATCATGGGTACGAAGTAGCCGCAATGGGGTCGTCCTGTCGTTGCGGTGCCCCAGTAGACCTTGAGAGGGCGTTTCTCCTTGAGAATGACATTGTTGATGATTTCGGGGTTGAGGACTTCGGCGAGATTGGCCTTGATCAAGGCTATCGAGTCCTCAGGACTCAATGTTGAGGCCATGTTGTGCTGTTGTTGTAGAGAAGTTGTGATGGTGTTGACTCATGGCAATTTGGATGTGGTTTTGTGTGGAGAATTTTGGAGGGGTAATTGGCACGTGACTGGACACCAAAGAAAAAGGTCTCCGGGCGTGTCCTGGTCCTCGTTCATGTTTTCTTTTTGTTTTCGTTCGAAGTTTTGGGATATGTCTTGAGAACAAACGACTCTTAGACACCAAAGAATCTACAATTGGCGATTTTGATAATGTGTCTGCCCGTAAGTGGAGTTTCCTCTGTGAGGAAACGTAGCTCTGCACTTTGATGGAACAACACATCCCCTCTTCCCAAGTAAACAAACAGCAAACCCTCCAAACAACTTCATCAACCCTGTCGGTACTTCACATCAGATGCCTTTCCCAAAGATAACGGGACTGCTCGCTTACTTGATATTCGCTGTCATAATTACCTTCGCTATATCAGTCGACATTTCATAAGCCATGGCCCTTTTGCGGCCTCGAGCACAGATGCACATCACGTCAACCACCCGAGTACACGTAAGTGATCAGCGCGTTGATTCGAAATCCAGAGGTCTAGCTGACTCTTATCCAGCAATCGGAATTGAGCTGGTCAGGAACTATTCTCGCGTTGCAGCATTCAGAGACCCCGTTTTTGAAATTATCGTCGACGAGCCAGGTCGTAGCAACATACCGTTTAGCTTCGAAGTAGCAGATCATAATAAGAATGGCGTGACAATAAATCTTCGAGACCTTAGGTAAGTCTATTAGAATGCAATTTCCAAACAGCGAGTTGATTTGGATGCTAGTCGCTTCCTTGGGCGCGCGAATGGTCTGGCCCAGAGTTTCAAGCCAGCATCGAGAATATCCCTTACGTTGCCTTGGGAAAAGGCGGCAAAGCCATTCTGAGAGTACCAATTCGAGGAAGAGATACCTACCTCACAGCCGAAGAGATCTTATCGCTTCACATAACGCATCTGAAACATATCGCCGAAGTGCATTTGAATCAGACAGTCACCGAAGCCGTTATTTCAGTTCCATGCTATTTCAACGATACCCAGACAAAAGCAGTTAATGGCTGATGATAAAGTTGTTTGGCAGGACTTTCGTCGGCAGTTACAACAGAAAGGCTACGGAAGTCAAAGTCTTGCCAAGCATAAGCATGTGCTCGTTGCGTATATGCTTAAGTTAGATGAAAGTGGTTTGCTTGACATCGACCAGGGCGAACAGACGGAAACGCGGCGACCCACCCATTCAACAGAGACACTGGCCAAGGAGGTGGAAGACCTTATGGTGGAGGAAGATCTGGACTCGAGGGATGAAAATGTACCCCGAGTTGAACTTGACACGATTTCTGTTAACCAGGGCAACTCATCGGCAACGCATACTGGCAATATGCCGACGGATTTGCTACAAGAATACGATAAGAGCAGTCTGGGGGCTTGTACTGGACCAAATTCCGCCGACGTTGAGAAGCAAAAACTTGGTTCCAGAATGAAACCGAAATCAGATCTAGGGCAAAACAATGCCTCAGAAGTGCTCGGTCTGTCCAGAGGTGATACAACAGCCAAAGAGTCTAATAGCCGTTTCCAAACAGTTGAGGATAAACTCCAGAGGCCTCCCACTAGCGTACGCTATACATGTTTCCATATAGCCCTTGTTAGCCCTGATGTTCTAGCGGAACGTCGCGAGCCATACACCAGAGTTGAGCATCTCATTTGGGTGCATCGGATACTTAGTAGAGTCGAGATTGAAGAGTATGTCGGCGAGACTGCAAGACATCGAGGGCGTAAGTTCGGTCTTACCAGAGCACTTGATACCAATACTCTTCCCGTCGCTCTCTCTAGTTCTCTCCAAATCTGACAAGTGACAGTTTCCGCGACAGCCATCCTAAGCCAACTATTCCCTCGGCATCATAGAACAGCATCCCCAAGTAATATGACACCGTGTCCTATCTTTACATTAGCTTCTTGGGATTCCATCAGCGTCAGGGCATTACAAGCGCACAACAAGGATTATGTAGCAAATCCCCAGCTGGTGATTGTCCTTGGGAGCCTCCAGGAAGACGAACTCGCCTATTATACTAAGAGAACTAGGAAACCAAGAGGTAAATCAGAGGCAGACCCTTTTTCCCTCTCAAGGAACGTTTTTCTTTGCGTGTGAATACGCTGCTGTAAGACTGACACTTATGAAGGGGCTGCCAAAACTGCTTTCCCAAGATTCCTCACCTTTGACAGAAAAGGAAGAATTTTAGTAACGCGGTGTTACATAATGAATGGCGTTATGGTCGTCTCCGATATCTGCTTGGATGAAACACTTGTCAAAGACGTAGACGAGGATGATATAACCGAAGTGCCCAACGTCGGCCTCACTCATCTAATTTCGTACAAGAAGTCGCTTGAGGACTTGTAGATGCCCGGTTTCAATTTACCCAAGGCCTGTCGACCATTCTTTCCGCCAAATTCGATAGTTTTAATGTAGGTATATCAAGCAGTACTAGAACTGTTTTCTGTAGCATTGCATAAAGTGGTTTAAGTCCTTCCGTCATTGTCTCGAGACCAAATCTACCGCATTGGAATTTCAAACCTGTATTCTCAAACAATCCATTGACTAGTAAAAAGTGGCCTCGGACTCGTAGGCTTCATCATCCGTGTCATAATATAGTACCCAGATATAAAAACGGGCTTTCGATGGTAGAGAAAAACGGGTAGACCACGACTTCCCTCCATGATGCTTGCCCTCATTCCAAGTCCAATACCCCTTTTCATCCCCCAATAAAACACTCTCGTCCTCCCAAACCTATCTGTCCCAACAATTGCCAGAGATGCATTGCCTCAACAGAAGCACCCATAAATCTAATCACCCCCCACCTTTTCCCCAAGAGTTTTAAAACAGCAGCTGCTTAGTAGATGCTAAGTGCCCCGCGGTTGCTCGAGGAGTCTGTCATAATTTCACGGTGTGACTGTAGAATGAAATAGTAGTGTGAGAGTGTGTTGGTCATGTGCTGTACTGTACATTGATGATTTGAATCCGAATATGGAATGTGAGGCTGGCTTCATACCAACATCGTGGCTGGTTGCACTTGCATGGTGCATCGGGGCGGCTTGATTATCGAGCTTTGTTTGGTACATTCGCTTGTTTTTAGTCGACTGTTCACTTGCGCCTCAATATCAAAATACCCGACGGAATCGAATCGGCATCGAATCCGAGGGCCAGATTTGCGAGGAGGAATTACAAACCAGAAATTCTTTATTTTAGTTTAGTGGTCAGGTTCTGTAAAACAGTATACTACAGTGATTATACACTAGCCTTTCTATCTCACAACTTGCTTCCCTTTCCCTCCAACCTATCCTTCCTCCGTCTCTCGATCCCCCAACTACCAACGACTTGCATGGCCTCCTTACCCCCGCCCTCAACCCTCTCATCTCTTAACACACCGGCAAGGCATTTCCACGGATCCCTCGCACCACCCCACTTCAAGACCTCATCCTTGAATCTCTCGCCATTGCCCCTAGCTAAACCGCCGCCATGTCTCCCACCCTCGAAGACCTTCTGCCATATCCTCTCAGCCAAGACCCTGTCAAACAGGTAGCTGTAGTACGAGCCACCGTAGCCGAACAAGTGCCCGAAAAATCCCTGCCAAGATGTCCCAGCTGGGTCAGCAGGCATGGCTCCATGTTCGCGTTGCAGAAAATGGTAGGTTTCGGTGGTGTTGAAGGATGGATTCAGAGGAAGAGAGGAGTGGCATGCTTGATCGAGGAGTGAGAGGATGAGTTGGTTTTCCATGTCTACGCCTTCGAATTTCTTGTCGAGGGCTAGTTTCTCCGCAACCATCTCATAGGGAAGTGGTTGATCCGTTTCGTAATGGCGAGCAAAGAGAGCGAGAACAGAAGGATCAGCTGCGAAGCGCTCCATGATAATAGATGGTAACTCCGCAAAATCAGTAGCGCACCTTGTGCCGGAAACTTCTTGGAAATTAGTGCGGCCTAGGATGGAGTGGATTGCGTGGCCCATTTCGTGGAAAAGAGTGGTGACTTCGTTGAAGCTCAGAAGCGATGGCTTTTTCGAGCCTGCCGTAGTGGCAAAGTTGCAAATCAGAGCAATTATGGGGAGTTGCATGACCCCATCCGGGGTTCTAGAGAATGCCATGCCGTCGTTGGCCGCTTGTTCTGCGGACTCGAAGAGAGGGTTGGCAATTGCTGCCGCCTCTTGGATTTCTCCGTCTCGTATACGCCGAGAGCATCGAATTGTGAAGTGTGCTGGGTTGGGGGATTTGCCCTCCCGGGCAAAGAGGTCACAGTACATCACTGCCACATGACCATCTGTCTCGGATATGATATCAAGGGTCCGAACATCGGAATTCCACGTTTCTCCTGGCAGGTTCTCCCGTGGCACGAATCTGATTCCATACAGACGAGTGAAGAGCCTCGAAATACCTTGCATGACTCTTCCAAGCGAGAAATACGAAGACAGAAAATCGGAATTTCGTAGCCGCGACGGCACGGAAGCGAGAACTTGTG
Source organism: Cadophora sp. M221 (assembly GCA_017366145.1). Lineage (NCBI taxonomy): Eukaryota > Fungi > Ascomycota > Leotiomycetes > Helotiales > Ploettnerulaceae > Cadophora > Cadophora sp. M221. The sequence goes on from JAFJYG010000572.1 coordinate 13,830, forward strand.
ACATGTAGAACTCCTTGTCCCAAGGTTCTAGAGTTACATTTGGATTCCTGGTGTAGGACTTTTTGGCAGCCAACAAATCGGCCAAACAAGATTCAGCATGATGTCGATTATCTTTCGCTAATTCCTGCAGGAAACCATTAACAGCCTCGGGGGTCTTTGCCATCTTGTCCTCTAGAGACATATGAGCATAGCTTTGAAACTTGGAAAGCTTCGCTAGCTCGGCCCGCTTGGCCATGAGAGACTGAAGCCTCTCGAGAGAACTTTTGGATGAAGTCCGGCTAGCTGCAAAGATCCGCCTCCTCACATTTTCATCGTAGACAGTGTGCAATGCAGCATTAGCAGGCTCAGCTATGGTCGGGAGTGTGACTTGGCCCCAGCGCGTGAACTCTTTCACCAGCATCGGGTCCATTCCATACAAGCTGCTACTTTTGAACGTGAGGTATTTCTGCTCCGGCTCCATATAATTCACGAAATCAGACCCCACTTGACTGATCTCCTGGGACAGTTTCACAAATTTCTCTTTGTCGCCTTGGGGTAGATCGATAGCTGATTTGGCAAAATCTCTCTTGAGGATCCCCGCCACCAGCCGTTCCTCTTCGCCCCATGTAGATTCAGCTGTTGTTATAGCAATATCCAACTGCCGCGCCAGTCCCGTAGTTGTATTCAAAACATTCATATATTCGTACATCATAGCATAAGCCTTCGTTGCAGCTTCATTGATCCTCTGGTCCGGATGTGTAGCCCTGACAAAGTCCGAAAGATCAATAATTCGGCACAGCAAGTCACTGAGCCTTTCTAGATCCTTGACTATATGTTCGTATTCCTCTGTGGTTGAAGCTGCCAGGATCTTCGCCACTACCCTTTTCGCCTTTTCCAGGCTTATATTCGCAAACTGCTCGAAGCCTCTAGGGCTTGTCAGGTATCGATTCTGGAACAGTCCTGCATGGCTTCCAGACTTCGAGGACTGGGAGTAGTCCCTCCAAAAACCCGGCGAGTCGAATATTTGGCCCAACGTCTTATCATCATGCCGCGATCCAGGCGTCGTAGGATCTAAAGCTACCTGCCCACGAGCAGGTTTGAATCCCAGCGCAACAAGGTCTTCGAGGGGCGTTGGAGGCACGGCTTGAACATGATTACGTCGGATTCGAGGAGGGAGTTGGCGTCGAATGCATCTCGAACATATCCATGGTCGAGGAATTGCCGATTTCAACATCCCTCTCTGTGTTGAAAATATATACAGAGGAGTTGAAGGTCGAACGTTTGTGAATGTTGACAGCCTTGCGAGTTGTGCCGAGGGAGAAAAAATATTTATGCAGAGCCTTCCGCTTATGCAAGCCATGCATAAAAACTGCTCCAGCGGCTCAACATCCAAGCTCAAGCAAGATCCAGTTCACCAACCTCACTCCACTCCGCAATTAAACGCCCACGCCGTCGCCAATTGAGTTATGGCTTCCAGATTATTGCTGCAGCCAGTAAGTGCAGTCTACCGCTTAATTGACTGTCTGCTAACAAGAACAGCGCGTTGCGCCTGTGGCTACCGGGGCCATCATTGCTGGCATAGCTCTTTTCCCCAAGAACGTCTACGCAGAGGCTCCCGAAGGATCTCATGTATCTATCACCATCTCAAGCTCACTTCCAGCTTCCTCTGACAGTATACGCAGGCCAAGAAGCCCATCTACGACGACTTCGAGGCCCCCGTGGCACCAGCTAAATCCCTCCCTTCCTCCGAATCAACCCCAGAACCCACGAAGTCCACATCTCCAACACCCACCGACCAACTTGCAGTACAGATTAGAAAGACCAGACTCTTCCTCTACAGCCATGTCGTAGCAGCAGAGAATAAGGTCAATGAGCTGATGGACTCCGCGCTGCATCTCGAAGATAGCTTCACTAGCACGGTAGCTTCACTAGCTCCTTCACCACAGTCTGGCGAGAAGCTCATGCCAGGAACGTTATACGTCCTGGTAGCAGCTATGACCGGTAGCATCGTGTCGCGCAACCGCAACATTGTTCTCAGAGGGGCTATTCCATTGGCTGTAGGAATTGGTGCTGGTTGGGTGGTTCTGCCGGTTACGATGCGCAATGTCTCGGACTTGTTGTGGAAGTATGAACAGAGATTCCCAGCGATTGCAGATGGGCATATCAGGACGAGAGAAGGTGTTGAGAAAGCGTGGAGAATGGCCAGAATCCACACACAGCAGGCAGTCAACATTGTGGATGATAAAGTTAGTGGGGGAAGGGCGGTGGTTGAGGACTGGGTTAAGAAGGGGAAATGAGCGAAGGATTGAGACATGTAGATATGTTCTCTGTACAAACAATAGAATGTTCTTTTTGCTAAGATGGTGGTTGGACTGAAGTGTTGTGTCTAAATCTGGAAGTTCAAATAGCCGTTGGAGTTGCCAATTAGACCAAGGTTTGTTGAGAAAAAGTCAACATTTTTCCAGCCATATTGCTGTGTTCTTTTCTACACGAAACGGGGTCTACAGAGCCCTAGGAAGGATACCGATGCGGAGTCAGGTCGCACCTTAAATCTACTTCATCATCTCATCCACTTTCACCCATTCGTCATCACTCCCATCTCCTACCGTCCTCTTCTCATTTTGCTCTCCAGTATCTTGTTCTGGATTTATCTCCGTTGCCTCATCTCCCCCTTCCATTTCACTCTCTCCATCCTCACTCTCCTCATCCACGATCAAATGTCCCCTATCATCAAAATGTTCGATCTTCTCCCCCTTCTCCACCATACACTCCACCTCTTCCACCAGACTAGCCACCCAATCCCACACCGAACCCCAATGGCTCGCCTCGACTGACCAGTTCGTCATATGCCAGTACTGATACTCGCCCTCTTCAACATCCCCTCCTTTGACAATATCCTTCCACATCCTATGTGGAATGATATAGTGTCGAAACTCCTCACTCTCCTGTCCGCTTATCAATTGAAGCATATCATGGGCCGTCTCTTGAGAGAGATCAACCTCACGTGTGTAGAAATCCCCAGCATAGTGCTCCAGATCGCTTTCTCCGTCGTCGAAAAACATCGACTCGATGCCTGCTAATCCACCGGCGAGGAACAGGTAGCCGCCTTTGAACCTGTTTTCTCTGTCAGTATTTTGGCTTCATTACCCTGCAACTCCTATTCCGAAATCTTGGCCAAGAAAGACTTACCCATCGGAAACCCTGCACATATCCTTGAAGTCCTTTGGCAACTCCCCAAATTTCTTCTCGGCCGCCTCAATCTCCTCCTCGCTAGCCGGCTCATTCAAAACTCCTCTCCAAGAAGCAATACCTTTCCCCCTATACTCCCTTCTGTTTACCTTCCAAGCTCCTCTCGCCATCCTCTCCAACAGCTCGGTCCAGCTGAGTTTCTCTGGCGCCAAACTCCACTGTCTCCCCTCCTTCACCCTCAACTCCAACGCCTCAATAATACCCTTAACAAGAACGTCCGCATCCCCCTTCGTAATAAAATACGCATTCCCCTCCTTCTCCTTCTCGTTCAACAACGGTAAAACATCCCAAATCCCCGGAATCATCAAAAACTCGTCCAACGAGCCCCCATTACTAAACCCATCATGTCGCAACGCCTCACTCAAGATCTCCCTCGCTACATCCAACTCTCCAAGTCTGATGGCCAACTCAATCGGCAATCTCTTATACAACAACGAACAATATCTCTGAGACTTCGCCTCCTTACTCCCATCATATTCCTCCTTCTTCGGCGGTATGGCATACAACTTCAGCGCGGCATCAAGCGCCTCTCGCATCCTCGACTCCGACACATACTCCCCGCGGACTTTCGTCTTGGCGAGTAACCGGCTACATATAGCGAGCATCCTCGGATCCTCACTCTCCCGCCAACAGTGCGCATCTTTCGGCTCGCGGAGGTTCCAATGCTCATGCATCCATCCCGTAAACGTACATTCGCGGAACTTACCCCATCGCTCATACGCTAGTCTTTCTTTCAGGGTCTGGTCTTTGGAGGCGTACGTGGCGGGTGCATTTGCTGGTCTTGGATGGGTGCCTTTATGGGCGAGCCAGAATGCTTCCAGGGAGTAATACATGTCGACTTTGGATTCTTCGTATGGTGAGGGGGGGATGATGGATGGGCCATGGTTGTAGAGTGCTGTGAGGAGAGAGTTGGCTTGGGAGAGGTGATTGGAGAGGAGGAGGAGCTGGGAGAGGTGTAGAGTTTGTCGGATTCCGGGGGAAGGGGAGACGGGGTCGAGGAGGGTGAAGATGTGTCTCGAGAGGGGGTAAGGTGTCCATGAACCGGCGTCTATGTTGTGGGGTACTTCGGATGCGATGTAGTATGTTTCGGTGGGCATTTTGGTTGCCATTTTTGGAGTTTGAGTGAGGTAGATTGTGATGTTCGCAGGATGAGAAAGGAGATGAGAGTTTGAAATGGTGGATTGAATTGTCTCGATGAATTTGAAAAAGGATCGTCACCTGCGTTGCATCTGTAGTCATGTATATGACTGCTTTTATTTATTCTAAAAGATGAGAGAGCGTCCAGTCCAACTGGTGGAGTTGTCATGAAGTCTCAAAAGGGGCACAGCATAGTAACAAGGTAAGCGAGCTGTTGCCTTGCACTCCCTGCGAGTTGCCTAAAGTCTTGGGGCGTCTATTGGCCAACAGATGTCAAAATAAACATTAAGTTGAAACTTTCCGACATGTTTACCCAAAAACTATCATAGATTAAGAGACCGTCGAAGTTTAGGTAGCTTTCGCTCTTCCTGCCCCCCTGCGAATGTAACATCAGGGCGTGACCTTAAGCGAACTATTGCAACAAAAAGCCCAATTTTGAGATTGCCCAATCTGCCGAACGAATCAGGTAAATTCAAACATCTTTAGACCATTCGTATACGAATTACGCTATTTCCTTTTACAAAGCATTAAGTCCCCTTTTAAGATACCAAGAGTAATGCGCCGCACTTCCTCTCTGCCCCTCCCTGTCCTGGTAATATTTCTTGTCTATTACTCTTAGTTCACCTAGCTTACTTGGGTATGTCCGCTGCAACAGAACCGCGCTAACTTTCTACAATGTCTTTGGTGACTTCTTCTCCTCTTCCTTCCACTTCTCTTCATAATTCTGCGATCCTTGGTAAGAGTCCATTCTATTGTCCAGCCTCATTCGACGTTTATTCCTCTTGTACGATGCCAGCAACGGCAACAGCTTCATTCATTAGTGCTGCATTGAAGCTTCGGGCTGGCTTCGAGTTCATCGTCTGGGCCCAGTCACGACACTCCAATGAGAGTCGATATACTCTTGGAAACAGTTTCATTGCAAGCCTCGGAGTCGACTTGGTGTTTAGTGGGAAGACCTGCTCTTCCTCTCTACCGCCATCAGGCTCAACGAGAGCAGGCTCTAACGCTGGTCAATATAGATGGTGGCTTGCAGCTCCTTTCCCAAAACCAGACCGCCGGCCAAACTCCCTGGGCTTTTCCGGACATCTGATGCAATGATGGTGATGTGGGAGGCCACCAATCAATCAATTTGCGCATGTCATTTTCGTTTTGTGCCGTTGTTCGTCCTTTCGTTCATCTTTCATAGTAGTCGGGCGTTCGTCAAGTTGCGGCTGAATTCACGACGCTGCCCCGTTGATCCGCCATTCCCATTGGAAGGCCTCTCTGGTAAGGCGACCAAGCCCACCCACACTCAAGACCCAACTTACAGTTTATTCCGCCCAAGTATGATTGGAAGGCCTCTGATGGATTTTGTGGGTCTCTTTCCCCAGATTTGCGACCCTGAGGTATAAGTAAATGCCTCGCTTTCCTTTCACACCCCTCTCCTCTCGTCAACAACCCCTCATTCTACTCTTCTTCGGAAACCTCATTTTTGCCGCATTTGCGGCAGTCTGCGCCCGTATAGGCGCCTCTCAATAAAGCCGCGGGTGTTACCGCTGCCTCAGCGGTGTGCACCTGCGCATCCTCTGCCAAATACTCAACAACTGCTGTGGTTTGTGTTACTCATCTTCAAGGGACCAGCCAACCGTGGATCCTAGATCCACACTCCTCCAACCACCACCAAATGTATTAGAAACACCCTCTCTGATTGATGTTTCCAAGTGTTCACTCACTTGGGGAGAAGCTGCCGTGGAACGTCACGATGACAGCCCCAACCTGGTTCAACGCGATCGCACCGGGATGGTCTCCGAAAGTCAAATCGTCACAGGCGGAGGTGTAGTGCGCGATATTTTCCTTTCCGACTCTTCACCCAACTCTCGTATGGTATCCAGAATCTCTAGTCCTTCATTGGATGATGAGAGCGGATATCATACTCCAATACCACCGTTTTTGCCAAGGCCAACAAACCTCGATCTGGACGGATCCATACCGACCCAACTTCCGTCACTATTACCAGCTCGAGCTCCGAATGCTGCACCGAGCATGCATGGCCCTGGCCCTATCTCAATGCCGAATGGCGAGTTCATGTGTCCCCAATGTCCAAGAACATTCGACGGGTTTGTCAAAGCAAGGTTCGTTGCCAATCCCACTGCCAACCTTCAAATTACTGACCCCAAGAAGTCGACATCTTCAAGAGTACAGACATACATATGCCTGTCCAGTGGCTGGTTGTAGATGGAGTTTCCGTCTTCCCAAAGATCTACGCCGTCACTCTCTTCAACACACCCATCGACCACGCCGATTCTCTTGTCCCGTGGTTGGTTGCAACCACAAACGTCCTGGGTCCGACAATACGTTCAGTCGGCCGGACTTGTTGAAGAGGCATATGACGAATTTCCATCCGTCTTGCTCTACCACATGAATTGATATTCGAGCAACGATTCGACCTAAACTGGAATAATAAGCGTTAGTTTTTCTTGCCTTCGACCATCCCCTGCTTTCAATCCCGAAGCTAATTGGCAACAAGGCCGCCGAAAATGTCGACGGCGCACGTGAGAACGGGAGTCCCCATTCGCACTGGGGCCCCCAGGGATCGCAGCCCATAGGTGCCCCCCATATACGTCTATACTTAAAAGTAGTTAGAACATGAGGGTAACGCCTGTTCTTCTCACCGCGACCGCCATTGTCGACCCACCACCGGCGACGGGAAAGGTTGGCAATGGGTGAGAACTATTCGGACACTGCGATATAGTCTCTGGGCCCTTTACGCCCTACATTACCAGCTGGTGGCTCAACAGCCAGAAATCCAGCGTCTTTAGCTACTAAGCCTACATAATTGTACTCTACTTGTCGCTGTCAAATTGTCGTATATAAGGTAAGAGGTATCAAGTGATTAACTATTCTGCGTCATTACGCTCAATTAGTGGCTTTGAGCTAAATTCTTAGTAGCTCAAATAAATTTAACTTACATCCCAAGTTAGGTTCTTAACTAATCTTACTTTTAAAGTCAAACTCTTCTCTCTCTCTCTCTCTCTCTCTCTCTCTCTCTCTTATGTTTGTATTAAGTAAGTTAAGCTATTTTCTCTCTCTTCTTCGTATGTATTTTGTTTTTCAAGATTAATTTACATTCCAAGTATCTTCGAGTTGTACATTCCAAATATCGTACACATCCCAAACATGAATCACATTCCAATTCTAAATAGCTAATGATCGATGGGACATTTTGTAACTCATTTCGTGGCTCAAAAGTAGTTAATTAACTTAATAAAAGTAAATAAAAATTACTATATAATCTAGCCACTTTAAGTGCGTCAATTAGCCATTAAGTAGTACCGTAGGGAGGAAGGGTAATCAACGTATCTCATTGTCTGGGCGTTTGTTTCATATAACTTAGCGAGTGTATTCTCAGTAGTTAGATATGGATATCCGGGTGTAGGTTCAAATCAAACCGTTCCATTCGCTTGACCTCTGTCTGTCCCCAGACGCTGTCGTGCCTCTCTAAATATCGCACATCAGCAAGATAACGTGACATTCAAAGTCACATGTCTTGGAATCTGGCTGCTGAATCTTTCGCTGCATCATGTAGTATATAGCTGTAGATGGTCGTATAGTTCTGTTCTGGTCAATCTCTATCCCTACAATGCCAGCAAAGGTCTCTCTCCCCAGAAAAAGAGATCAAAGTATGAGAATCTGAAAAAATATCTTCCCGACCAAGCTTCCTTGGCCAATCCCGCCTCAAGTTAGCCAAGCTGATAGCTGATAGCCACGAAGCTTGACCACCTGGGCAATGTGGAAACCTCAACGACACCGCGAGATACTCGTCCCAAACAAAGTCCGTACACTAGTTATCATTATCGCAACCCGCAGAATATGGATGATAGATCACCTCCCATACAGTTCAATGCCATTAATGAATTTCACCAGAATCCTAGATCTGGGTCGCTACCTTAGCTGACTCTAGTCAAGCTGATTACCTGGTAACTTTAACCCCTGCTCTCCAATAACAAGGTTACATCGAAACGAATCTAGACTCCCCTTCCCTTCCCCTCCCGTCCACACTACTGAAGCACGCGATTCCGCCTCATTATGAGCACCTCTGCAAAATCTGATAAAAGTTACGAAACGATCCATTTACGAAACAAAATTATTCGGAGCAATCCAATGAGATTATTCGTTGCGTTTATCACAGACAGGGTTATCTTTCCGATCCGTGCGGATTGCATTTTAACTTATCGGTTTCAAACAAGCATATCCTAGGTAACTCACCCAGATATCCCAACTCATCTCAAGAGTCTAAAAGGGCCATCCAACTCAAATCCAAGTCGTGGGAACGAAGCTCTCGATTGGCTTTGTTCACTGGCTGACAAGAGCTTATCGTACTGTATCTTATCACAACCCCCACAACGCCAGCCTCCATGTCTCATCGGACTTTCCGGCGCCACGGACAAAGGTTGCAGCTGCGTGGCCAATGAAGGCGCGTGCTATTAAGCAGTTTAGCGGCGAGGAACTTACTCCTATCAAATCAGATCAGCCTCTATTTCACTTTGATCTGTGAGAGGCGTTCTGGAAGGCCCTAACTGAAAACGGGGCATGCTTTCCCTTCCCAGGGCCTGGTAAGCTCAGGTCGCCCCCTGCTCGCTTACATCCCTATATCAACACTAGGGTGGAAGGCGTGATAATGCTTGCTGCAGCTGTAATGGAAAGGATGCATGTTTTTCGGAGCTGCAGCTGCAGCCGCGGGGATCCAGACTGCCGTGCTAGGTAGGAGGGATGTACATAAAGGCCTGCAGATCTCTCTTTCTTTCGCGTGAAGGGACCCGGACTTCTCTCGTGGTGTTACCACCGGTTTGGTTTGACAGTTGATCTACCTAGTAAGGATATACGGACTCGAGATAGTGACAGCACTTCATCATGTCTACGCCACCTACCTATATTGGTGAGGATAAGAAAGATCCGGCCCTTGCGAATGCGGGGGTTCTTGAATCGGGGAATGAGTCTGATTCTATTGATACCATTACTGCTTTGGTTATCGAAGGTAAGAAGCGCATACAAAAGAGATCCTTCAAAAGTAAACCAAGAATTGCAAGCTAATAAAATGGGATAGATCACCAACATGATATCAAGCTCCGAACAATGTCATGGCAGAGAGCTGCCTGGCTTCTTGCTGGAGACCAAGTGTGTTTGGCCATCATGGCTCAGACATGGTCGCTCTCGTGAGTTCAACCTTTCCATTCCATTGGGTGAAGCCAAAACTAAATGTCTTCCAGCGTATTGGGTTGGGTCCCAGGCATAATCACCATGGTGGTAGCTGGAATTCTGTTCTGGATTACATCCATAACCATGCACAAGTTCATCATGAAGCACCCTCAGATCAGAGACATCTGTAAGTCTCTCCATACCTCCTCCAAATAGAGTCCAACTTACACCAAAACCTAGGTGATTTCGGCTACTACGCCTTTGGAAAATCCCGTATCGCCTACGAATTCACAGCCTTCATGCTCCTCGCGAACAACATAATCCTGATCGGATTCCACGTTCTCACTGGAGCCAAAGTCCTGAACACTCTCTCCGACCATTCCCTCTGCACTGTAGTATTCAGCGTCATCACCACCATAATGGGCGTGATTATGTCCCTCCCACGAACCCTCAACCACGTGTCATTCATGTCCATGTTCTCCGCCTTCTGCATGGGCATCGCGATCCTCCTCTTCCTTATCTTCGCCGGCATAGAAGACGCACCTCTCTACGGCTACGGCGGGAACTACCCAACCCTTGGAGAAGTGAAAACCTATACCTTCCCGCAGAAAGGCACAGATTGGATCGCATGCATGAACGCCGTGCTCAACATAACCTTCCTCTGGGTCCCACAGATCCTCTTCCCAACTTTCATCTCAGAGATGGAGAAGCCACAAGACTTCCCAAAAGCCCTCGCCGTACTCGCAGCAATCAGCACCTTCCTCTTCATCGTCCCTCCATCCATCGGATTCCGCTATCTGGGCCAATACTCCACCGCCCCAGCTTTCGGAAGTCTCGGCGTCACAGCGTATAAGAAAGGATCATTTGCTTTCGTGATCGTACCAACCCTCGTCATTGGAGTCATCTACGCCAACGTCACCGCGAAATTCATCTACTTCCGCATCCTAGGCACCTCGCACCATGCACACAGCAACACTGTCATCGGATGGGGTCTCTGGGGCGCCGTCATGGTATTCATCTGGGCCGTGGCATTCATCTTCGCTGAAGTAGTCCCTTCGATGGGCGATTTCCTCTCCCTGCTCGGTGCGGCGTTCGATTCTTTCTTCGGGTTCATCTTCTTCGCTGTGGCGTATTGGCAGTTGTATAAGGGGAAATTGTGGAATGGTGCGGGCAGGAGTGTGATGACTGTTATTCATATCTTTGTTATGGTGTGTGGGTTGTTTCTCCTGGGTCCTGGGTTGTATGCTGCTGTCAAGGCCATCATTGCGGATTATGCGGGGGGAACTAAACCGGCGTTCAGTTGTGCGAATGTGGCTATTTAGATAGGCGGGACTGTAGCTAGTCTTGGGGAAAGGGGTGGGGGTGGAGAAGTGCATAAATGCCACACCCAAGGTTTATTTGAAGAGACTCCTGCGAATATGAATTGGAAAGTACAAGCTATCTTTCTCGTGCTCCTTTGCTTGCTAGAGCTAGGACTTGGTGCAGTGAACCGCAAACACATCCTCGTTTCGAGCGCTCGCTAAGTATAGGGGGATCTGAGGAAGCAGGATCCCTCATTGGTGTTTCCTCTTCCATATATTTCTCTACATAAAGATTGTGCTCGAACAGTGAGAGATCGTGGCGCTTCCAGAACAGTTGTCTTACAGCAGAAACAGCCTTCAGGAAACAAATGAGTTGTGTTTATCCAGGATTCAATAGCCAATATTTCTCACTGTCCTGGGACCGATTTTTATTCAGGAAGGTCTGACCAAAGAGAGGGTTTGAAAGTTACAGCGTGTAAGTGAGATAATAAATGAATATCATCTTGGAGTAAGTCATTGTTAATTTTTATAACCTTTAGTCCCCTTCTCGCGCTAACAACATCGTGTCATATTTTTCGCTTTTTGGTCGGGCTTGTTTAACATAGCACACAAGTCTTTGTTTCTATATTTCACAAATGGGGTTCACAAATGGGGTTTCTGGTGAGTCGATGTGACTGGGAAATGATTGGACATTATGCTTGCCAGCAGTACAAGCAAAGAAAGCTTCAAGGCCAATGAGATGTCACGCCCAGCAGAGCTGAATGCATGCGTGCATGAACGAATGCGCACCCACGAATAGCACCAAGAAATTACTAAAAGTGCAAAAGCAAGCAATGTTTTTGTCCTTTCTCACCATGGGCTCATAGAGTCTTAGAATACGATAAAGAATTCTATACAGCAAATGGGAGTGGGGAACCTTCCGCATCTGATCGAATTTCACCTCCTCTTTCCTCCGACCACCATCTTTGAATATCAAACTACAATGACGACGCCGATCCCAACCTCGGAAGAGACCTCCGGTGCTCGACCTTCCGCAGATCTTGAGTCGAGAGGATCTGGAAATTTAGACACATCACAAAGCAAGAATCCTCGAATTTCCATTCAATCAACTCCTACCCCTCCGGCCGCCCTTTCAAGTTCCCAAAATCCCGCCACAGCATTTAATGTCCAAATCACAGACTTCTATCTCGGAGAAAGAGAGGCTTATGTTCGTGATTCTTCAAATACGGTTGATCAGCTTCTTTACGGAGGACATGAACTCCCGCTGCCGGGGACAAATTTCCCGAGCGAGCCTTCTACAGCACCAATTCGGTGGTATCACATCCCAACAAACAACTTGACTTGGGTAAAAGATCTTATCACCAGGATGTATGACGATCGCTCACCCGAAGAGCAAGTTAAAGGCCAGGAACTTCTCAGGAGAGAGCCATTCGAAAGCTCCAACTCAAGCCAGGCGACTTTCGGACCCGAGGCGCGATTCCTCAAACCCAGTTACCAGCATGTTATGTCCAGTCAAGATATTGCCAGCCCACCGTCCAGTACCTACTTCATCAGTATGCCTTACCTCCATGTACGTCTTATATCTATTGGGAATTACGATATCAGGTCTACACTTAGTGGGAACGTATTTACCTACGTACTTACAATTGTCAACCTCTCAGATGCAATAAACATTATATAAAAATCCCTCTTTCTATCTACTGCTAACTCCCGAACACTGTAGTGGGAAGCCGAGCAACACTGCATTGACATGCATAACATCATGAGAGTGGCTCGAAAACCAAAAACAAGACCCAGAAACCAAAGACCTAATGCTATTCTAAATCTCAAAGGCATGCAAGAGCGACCCGACTGGACAGCCGAAAACATGATCTTCTGGGCCAACCTCTACAATACCATCGCTTTTCACCCGAGGAGAACGTTGCACCAATTCTACAACTACATGATCCCGGACACCCAGACGAGAGACTTAGATCAGGTTATTCCCCGATACTTTCAGAGGATCCACAATGCTGTTGGTAACGAAGATGAAGAGTCCGAAAGCAGCCAGCTGGCCCTAACTACCATATATACCGCTAGTGAAACTTCTTCACGCAGACCTTCGGGTATCAATGATCAGATAGTCACGCATCCTCCCGAAGTCGATGCAGAATCCCCAAGAGATTATCTGCTGATGGTGGATCAGCTCTGGGTGTGGGTGCTGGATGACAGTGAGTGGTGTGATTTCTCACAGAATTCACTTAATAACCACGTAGGGTAGACACAATTATTACGAGCCTTCCTCAGACTCAAAATTATGGCAACTCGCATATCGGAAAGCGACTAGATGTACTAGAAAGCATTAATCGCCACCTTCAATATAGAAATCGCCTGCCGTTGAGATCGGTCTTCGATATCGCTAATATAATTGTTGAAAAGTGTCTTGCACCTTTTGCCACCCAAGCCACACCTTACGGTCCCACAAAGGTGCTAGACATATATGCCACAGCAATTGCTGCTGTTGTAAGTGAACAGTGGGACTAACATTTTGGCTACAACTAATCAGCATGCAGTCGGATAATGAGAGCGACATCTTCAAAGAGTTTGCAACCCGCTGGAAGTCAAGAAGCAAGGAATCGCGTAACTCTAACCTCCCCGACCACCCTGGTGAGTTGTTCAACATCGACCGAGAAATAGACCAGATGAAGGAGATCAAAAACATTCAGGATGAGCTGCATATGCTGTCTGTCCTGTCCGAAGACCAAGCCGCCGTCCTTGAAGGGATGACACACCAACAAGGGCTTGCTTCTGATCAAAATTTGTCCGTGGTAGCATCGCAACAGAGACGCATCGGGTCCCTAGAGGACCAAGCCCATCAGGTCGATAATGCGGTAAGTAGGCAACCTCCAGGGAAAGTCATACAGACTAAATCCAGTACCTCAGCTCAACCGTCTGTTGGACCTGAAACAGAAGCAGGCCAATCTGTCAGCTGCGCAGTCAGCGAAATGGACAGTCGAGATGACCGAAGCCGCTCAACAACAGGGCAATGTCATAGTCATGTTCACCCTCTTGACAATCTTCTTTGTACGTAAGCCCTTTATCATCTCAAGTTCTATCCCCGTCATCAAACACGATCCAATTGATAACACCGCTTGTGTATTCAAATAAACTTTATCGCTGATAATTTCATTCCAACCAGGCGCCACTGAGTCTCGTCGTAACAGTCTTCCAACTAGACCTCGTTGAACTCCCTGAAAAACTCCACATAAGCTACGTTCTGCGATGGATGTTTGGCATCTCAATTGCGTTCTTCGTCCCCCTGACATTACTCATGCTTCACACTTCTGTGATACCCAAGACTTTGAACCGCGTCGCGATCCAGGCTGTGGCACAGACTTCGAAGCTGAAGGAGATGTGGACTGCGAGAAGAAATAAGAGGAATAGGTGGGCAGTTCCTCTCTCCTCCAATCCTCGCGTACTCGAGCTCAGGTCGTCAATACTTGCTTACATTGGTTAAGGACAGACAGCATCTCATATAGACGGGAGCGCAGAAACCGAAGGGAGAGGGACGATGGAACCAGTGGAAGAGGAGATGTCTAATGAAGCTGATTTTTTTTTTGAAGAAAGTCATCCAAACCTCACTATGTTTTCTTGAAAAATTACTTTAACTAAGATATCACGATTATGTTTGCGTTCACCATGACCGAGCTTTTACTTAGTTTGGTCTCTTAGTGGTCTTACGATAACTCCGACTTTGGCATGATGATGGTGGAAACGCGAATTTTTGGAGTTGACTTTCTCAGCAGTGAACTTGCAGTTGAATTCTATTATTAGATACTCAACCGGCCAGAGATTAACATAGTACAGTCCAACTTTTCATCTCGGCCTCGCTCGAGACTTTCTCACACTTTTGACAGTTTCTACTAGGCAGTTTGAAGCCCTCGATTTATCAAACACCGATATGTCCTACCAAAGCACTTCAGCCCCATCCCTTCCAGCGTTTGACAAAATACATTTCCCGAGTTCTGAAAACGTTGATAGGAGTTCGAATGATTTGAAGATAAGATTTGATGCTGAGTAATGGTACTGATGGTCATCTCGGACCCATTACGGATCAATACAACATTATCAGGTTATGTGAAATGGCTTCCGCTTGCGGTATTCCTTTGTTGGCTCCGTACATGAGGACTGGTTTGAAACCTCTGACAACTCTCACGTGTCAACCTTGTTCTAGATTTAATTACCAACAGGATGGATGCCTTCCGTTTGTTTGGAAGAGCCGCTTGGTATGGATATACAATAATCTCCGCGATGAAGAATTAAAAAAGGGATTTTTATCAAACTTACCGAGACTGTTTACGGATTGAAAAGTTCTTTATTCAATTATTCTATTGCTATCTTAATGATATCAAAGGCTTCTCATTACAAAGATTCTTTATTAAATACTACGTCCTTGAAAGTGACTAAGAAATCAAGTTGGTAGATCACAATCTGAATGAGCTCTGAAAAGTTCTATAAAGTAATTGAAATCTTTCGTAGGGTAAAGGATCGAAATCCACTACCTTATCAATCGTACTTTTATCACTTGCTATCTTAAATCCCCGCAACAACATTCAGTCAACACCTTTTTCAATTGAAGAACGACAATACAGGAAGCAAAATGTCACACAGCCCGTATGCATCCTTGTTAGCCGAGAACACGCTTCTTAAAGTAGAAATCGCCAAAGTCCGAAAGGCGCTTATGCAGGCAGAGATGAGGCTTTCGAACGGATGCCTACTCATGAACATGTTGGAGGATACGTCATTGAGTCGCAGTACAAAGATCTCTGTATAGGTATATCGTTATGGTTTGAGAACAATCTTGATGAAGCAATCGAATCTCAGGTTGTGCTGCAAGAAAGAAGGGTTAATTTGAAAGCCGCCGAAGAATTTCTTGCGCTCTTGCCACCCTCGGGTAAAGAGGCAATAGCTCAGCCTCACACCGATACACATAACGTCAAGGCGGCAATGATGCAATTCATATGCAGAGATATTTGACAAGGAGCTTTATGGAAGTTTAGGTGAAGACAAGGTAGTGAAAAGCCACATGCCAACCTTAAAAAGACGTAAGACCACCGCACAACCCAACACTCGCACCCTGAACGAACTCATTCTAATACAACCTCATGCAGACCCAACATTCATACGCGAGTGGCACATCGTAACATATCAATCGATCACAATAGACCCAAGCTTTCCCATGCTCAAGGCAAAACGAAGAGAGAAAATACTATCGAAGTTATTTTCGTTATTAATTATTTTCAGCCCTCATCCAGATTGCGGACAGGATTCCTTCAAGTCCACCCTGGGGAAATACGTAGTCGACCCAGCAATTGCGCTTGCCCAGAACATAACCTTGGCACTAGGAACTTGGGAATTTAAGTACAGTCGATACCGAGACATCGCAGGGAAAGACCGCCATGGGCCAGTCGGCGATTTCACAGAGTTCAACTAAGTTACTTGAACTTGCTCCGCATGGGATATTTTATGAAGACTGACCCTGGAAGACAAGACATGACATACATCATGGACGTGTATCCACATTTGTTTTTGACCGACATAAAGGCCGATGGTACGCCCTCTGATCCGAAGGTGGCTGCGAAAGGAACAGTTTTAGTTACTTGCCATAAGCAGGCAAGGGAAATGCACGTGGCAAAACCATCCCTTCTGCAATGGCTAGGTGATACGGTTCAGACCTATCATCAAATGCGGTAAATACGATTGACAAGCCCAAGGGCGAATTTCATACAGGGAGCATATCCCATCACCTTGAGTTTGGATTAGTTTAGAAATTTATATTTTCATTTATTAAGCTATATGGACTGAAATATTTCCAGCTGATAAGGTCGTCAGTCGGCTTCTTAGTCAAGTTTTAATTGAGGCAATATTATTTGAGGAAGAATATCACATGGAAAATGCCAGAAACAGAAGCTTGTCTTAAATCTAATAAGTGAAGTTGCATGGAAATAGTAGCACCTTTTCATTTTGGCTGTGGCGGATAGAAGCCAAGCCAACTTGACCAAGATTTCTTACAGATTCATATGAGTCGAGTTTTCCTTCGGTCGTGTCCTCTGACCACAGTCTACAGAGAGGAGTACCCAGTAAAACACCTAAAATATGTGAGAGTCTACGGAAAAGAAGCGTCCCGCCCGAGAATGCGTGCACACTTTTCGCCTCATTTTCTATTGGCATTGTCTTTACCGAAAATATACATCAGCATCTATCCTGCTTTCCTAGTTTTTGCGCCTTCTCAGTTTCCTGTGAATAATTCAGTCGTAAACAAGTTTGCATGACTAGAATTCACCCTCAAGAACAGTCATAGCTTGCGCACCATGAGATGTGTGAATCCCCGAAGTTATGACTTTGTATAATTTCCAGATACTCTCATCTTCCAGAGCACCTCACTTCTAGAGCTCTGCCAACTTCATGCAACAGTCAGAGAGAGCTCCATCGGTCTCATCAATACCCGCAAAGCAGGAGCCTTGATTAAGACCAAAAATTCAAGCGTTTAAGACTCTTTCCTTGAATCACAAGTTCACCATCAAACCAAGCGGCGCTCGAATTCCGGAAGGACTTCAAACTACATTCGCAGCAGAACTAGGTGTAGGTGTCGCATACTGAGTATCGTCTGACATCCAACGAAGGCTAGTGGACATCATCAGCATACTTAAGCATCCAAGAAGATAAACAAGCACCGTAGAATTCTAGAATCGAAGCTATGTACCAACCTAGGTAGGTAGCTAAGCGCAAAGTGGAGGAGGAGAAAAGTCTTACCGTTCTCGGCTAATCTACGCTAATGCCCCATTCAAAACAGTCTCCACATCCCTTCGAGGCTCCTTTTCTTCGATATCAATTTCCAGGCGTGCGCTATCTTGATGCCGCTCATAGTCATCTCCGACTTTCACTGACTTTGATACTGCCGCTCTTGAGTCACGTCAGCTCCACAACATCTTTATTCACGATACTTGAAACCCGAGAGCTAGACAAGGCTCCAGGGTCATATCCATATCTTCAATCCTACCGAACTCACCACTTCCATGCAGCTTTATCTCAAATAGATAAGACATCAACAACTCCCACCTCCGCCCCAAAAAAATCAAGTTCCCAACTGCCACAAGCGTCCGCTGCGTCCCAAGAAGCAATGACTGGTCTAAGATGGGAGGAGGTCGAACTGGAGGCACTCGGGTTCTTCGTCAAGAAAAGAGAGGAGCATCTAGAATATTTGGCTGAAAGCGGTGAACGGGAGAGAGGCAGTGAACGAAAGTGGACATGGTCGCATATTGCCAAAAACATGCAAAAGGTCGCAGAGCGAGATGGGTGGGAGTTCAACAGAAGATACGAACCCAACAACTGCAACTTTGCTTGGCAGTCCTTTCAAGCGCGCAAGAATGAGATCAAAGTCGAAGCCAATTATGATGCTATGGATGGCGTCGAGCCACACTTCGAGCAAGAGCACGGCGCAGGCAAAACTGTCGATGCTCCCCAAATCGAACCGACTATCCATATTGATGGAAGCCCAACATCTGCCATCACTCAGTCTCCCACTGCATCTAATGTGGCTGCAAACAATCCTTCTCATCAGCTTCAGGTCAGATTTGAAAACGGGATGGATCATGCAGTTGATGTCAGCTTTGATGCTACAACGAACAGAATCACGATCACCCCGAAGTCTTCTGCTCCTGCACCCGACAGAGTATCAAAAAGTGAAGTGCACATCCAAACCGGGCAAGCAGCAGATCCGGCTCTCGAAACCGCCCGAGTCCTCACGTTCGCACTTAATTCCTCCCCTACGCCGTTACCAAATCTGACGGGGAATTTTCATGGACTAGAGAGACAGGAAAGATCGGCAAGTCCAACTCCATCTTTCCAATATACACGTCTCAATGCAAGATGGGAGGATCATGAAGTTGATGCACTCACATGGTTTGTGAAGAAGAGAGAGGAGGAGAGCAGTTTTGGCAGACGCCATGCCCGAGCTAAGAACTGGACATGGGAGCTCATTGCAGCAAAGATGAACAAAGTGGCTGCGAGAGATGAATGGGATACTGATAGATTTTACACGGCTGGGAACTGCTACGGAGCTTGGAGCACCATGTCAACCCGCTTGCCTACTTCTCGGCCCAGCATGTCTCGTCGATACAATACAGGTACCAGACCTGCTGCTGCATCGAGAATCGGATTTGCACCAATCGGCGACACAGTGAGCGCAGCAATTTCAGATACCATCAATGGCCCTCCACCTCCTATCCCCAATGCTTCAGCCAATATAGCACCGTACCACTGGTTGCCAGCTGAGCGAGAGGCATTGCACGAAGTCTACATTTTCAGCAGAATTGCTGAAAATAAGCTGTTGAGTCGTGGAGAATGTCGGAGACGGGGTAACTGGACTTGGACAATGGTGGCCACAGAGATGAACCGGCGTTCTCAGGGTGCTTCTTGGAGCGTTGGCCGGGTCTACGACCAGAGCAACTGCTACAACATGATCAAGTACGAAAAGGACAATTTCAACTTGAAAGGAAACGTGCAGCCACTGGAGCCAGACGAAAAAGCCGAAGATGAAGACTGCTTTTAGGATACGCGGTTTAGGGGGTTTTGTTATTGGCGAGGACGAAAGTGGCGTGGATCGATGCATGGAGCTTTCTGCTGGTACTTGGAGATGGCAGCGAGTGCGCAGAGAGACAGGCAACCGAGCGGATCTCTCAGTGTTTTATTTGAGATGCGCATCGGTGCTGAATCTGATATTAGATTATGCATGAATTCTTGCAGGATTCACTTCAGAGGCATGAGAATGGGGGACAATCGGTGTTCAACCACCACCCAGTCGAATTTTCATCAACTCCAAACTTGGTTAGATTAGCATTGGTATTCTCGTAGAACAAAAACAAGCAATTTCCTTACAGAATCTTCGTGTAAACTTGTAAAAGGTACGCTGGAGAACAGTGAAGTAAATAACTGGCTCTTTGTCCAACTCCTAAGAGAATAAAGCGAATTCACAAGACTTGGCTGATGTTACAATGCCCTTTCATGAAAGTGCAACCAGAGTAAAGATGTTAAATATTAACACTAAGATTTTTGAAAGAACTGACCTCTCATGAGAGAAAATCAACAATGGCGTTGTGAATGTCAATGCTAGAATTTTCAGCTGTTTAATTGACCTTCAAGATCATAAATACCCTACGATCTTGCCCTCTAATTATTCAACCGAAACTAAATCTTCCTATATCCTCTTACCTACCTCACGTACCTTATAGCACTTCTCACTATCACTAAGTTACTCATCTTTTCGGTTTTACTTCCTCCTTCTCAATCCATCAAACCCTAATTTACTCAATCATGAACTCTTACGCACGTAAAACCCGTACGGCGCTGGCGCCGCCAACCAACTGGACAGTCGCAGAGAAAGGTACCCTCCTCACTGTCTACAGACAGAGTGGACCCCACCGAGGAGAAGACCCCACCTTCGGAGGCAGTTGGTGTCGAGTGGCAAAAGAGATGACTTATCGTGCTCGCATGGATCCAGGGTTAGCTGTCGAGAGAACATACACTGAAGAGAACTGTAAAAACGTCGTGGAAGAAGACTGGTCTTTCTTCCATGCACCTAGCTAGATGCAAACGAAACCCCAAAGGCATGATATGACCGCCAGAGCTTAAGAGATGGGGATGATCTTGAACGGAATGATAGTTACATTCAGCAAATACACAATATACATTAAGTGATTGAAACTAATAAACTAGTAAACATTTTTCTTTAACTTGCTCTGTAATTTTCCAACAAAACAATCTAGCTATGCTCTTTATTCTCTTTTTAATTCTCTCCCTCTGGCACCCTGACGCTTAACTATCGCGCTTCAACGAATTTATACAAGCAAAGCACAATAATAAGTATTCCTTATCTTTGCTTATACTACACATGGCTTTCACCTTGATTGCTCATAAATCAAATGCTATAATTTTTAAAGCGTCCCTGAGATAAGTATACAAAGATTCTTCGACCTATTCGCTTCTTTTATTCCCTTAGCTGCCGTAAGCACCCTCCTAAGGAGCACGTGCCGCTACGCCCAGGAGGGTATGATAAGACTCCAAAATAACCGTATTGTTCTTCATAAAATCACAAAATTGTTAACTTAAACATTACATGGTCTTTTGTTCAGGCACTCAACGGGGCGGGCTGTGAGCATGGAACCGTTCAACGCAAAACAGTCTGATCAAAAA